>VZRV01009991.1:1998084-2128666 GCA_013398115.1 Falcunculus frontatus
TTTTTTTTAAATCCAGGCTCAGGAAGGCAGTGAGTGCCCTTCTCCTGCCTGCTCGGGGCTGCCCTGTCCAGAGCCTCCAGGGTACCCTCCTCCTTCTTGGCCTCCTTGCATCTGTCTGGTTTTTGTCTCTTCCTTTAAGATTTGAGAGCTCTGAACTCCTTAATGTTTGTGTCCCTCGGGTTGCTCTTGCTGAGATTTCTCCTAGGCCTCCAGAAGCTGTGGTGTGTCACCCCTCTTCCCTCAGTGCTTCTGGTTCAGCAGAGTGGTGCAGAGGTGCCTGTGCCTCCTTCCCTGCACTGAGCATAACCTGGTGGGGTGTGAAGGACCAGGCGCTGACCTCTTTGGTGAGCTCCATATCCCAGACATCTGCCCATAGTTCAAGCTGGAGTCATTACGACTGTGGGGTCCACCTCCATCCTTAGGTCTTTGGCAAGTTTCTTGGGTCCTTCACCAATCTGAGAAGACAGGACCTGGCATGTCTTGCCTCTCCTTCCCGAGTGTCTTCAGTGGCAGCTCTCAGAGAACCCCATGAAGATAACCATCAGAGAGTGCTCTGACCTCTGTGCCCTGCATGCCTTCCCCTACTCTCCCAGGGATTTTCCTGGATATGACTTGACATCCTTGTGGTAATCCCTGTCACAGCAGCTTTATCACAACATTGCTCCTGCCCTTTGTCCCCAGGCCCTGCTGACAGTGGATGCAGAGCCATCCCTGAGGTCCTCAAAGATGGATGTCACATAGGATCCACTGCCATGCCCCCCTGCACTCTCCACGGTGCTGGCCCCTGACTCTGGTCCTGGGCCAATGGTTCCTTCACACGGGTCCATATTGGCCCTGGTTTGGGTTTTAGCAGTCATCCATTCCTTCTGGGAAACAAACTTGTTTTGACCCAGCCTGGACTCCCTTACAGCAGTTTGAAGAGGACTGCAGATAGCTTATTGACCATCTAGTTTCAAACCTGTCTGCCTCTCACTCTTCTCCTCCTTCAGGGCCTCCTTGATGTGTTTGGCTTCATTTTGCCTTGGGGGTGGGTGATGTACAACTCTTGCCTTCAATTCTGTAGGAAGGGAAAACCATCACCCAGGAAGGTGAACGGCTGTTCACAGGCTTCAGGTGACTCCAGCAGCCCATAGTAGCAATAGCCTTTCTGGTGTGGGAGAGAGGTAAGGTGGCGTTTCTCAGTCTTCAGTTCTCCAAATATTTCAGACAGCAGGGGTTCAGGATTTTACCATTCATTAGTTGGGCAAAGGTTGGGTAGGCTCAAGTCTTATTTAGTGTCTACCTAAGAGAATGTGCACTAAAGCACATGGTCGAGGGGTGTGTGCTCATGAGCTGCAGAGGAGCATTAGTCCTTCCTCTTGCACCATCTCACTGATGCCCTTGTGCTGGATGTAGAAATGTTGAACTATATTTTCATGGTTGCTGCCCAGTATCCGCTCCTGAGTATGCTAGCTGTGGGTGTAGGAGACAACTCATGTGGCTAACTACAGACCACGGGTACTTTAATGACATTGCTGTTCTGAGCAGTCTGTTTTAGACAGGCTTTAGAGAAACTGTACTAATCCCAAACTACAAAGAAAAGAGATAGAACACAGCCTGGGCAGGAAAGCGTCGTGAGCCCTAGGATGAGGCTCAGAGACAGGAAGATAACGTGGCTTCCAGTTCTCCACTGCATGTTTGGAGTCAGTTCCCTGCCAGCCCAAGACATAGCAGAGCTTTGAACCTAAGTTTGATGAACCTTAGACTGGACACCTCGAGTGACAGAAGCAACTTTGGTGTTTCTTGATGTGTGTAACAATAAAGGAGCTGGAGAGTGTGGAGCAAGGTGTGACTCTCTTCTGACAACAAGCTCCTTTAGCAGCTTCTAGCTAGATGGGAATTGAACCAAGCAAAGATCAGCCTCATGAAGCAAAGTGGCCTTATGCAATGTGGTGGAAGAATTCCAGCTTCCATCCTTGCTTATCAGAGCTGGCCACCTGAGGTTTTGTAAGAATTATCATCTGGTGCCTGTGGATCTGAACATGTTACAGAGTTTATTAAACTCTCAAGGGACCTTGCAAGGACTAGTTTGCACCACTCCCCTCCTGCTTAGACTGACAGATCTTACTTGATTCTTGTTCTGCCTTGCTACTTCATCATTCCCTTTCCCCAGCATGTGAGTAGTTCTAGGAGAGAGAATATCCTATTCTTATCTCACAATATGACTTAGAGAATGCTCATATGAAGAGACAACAATTGTTAAATAATCCTTCTGCCTCCTGAATGTCAGGCATTAGAAGGGTACAGACACTTGTTCAAAGAGTCAGAAGCCATGCTGACCTGTGATAGCTGCAGTGAGGATAAACAAGGTGAGAACAAGCCTTCTTCATCACCTTTTTGACAGGCAAGGTTAAATGGAAGCCAGGGGTTACTGAAATGGGATTTAGTCTTTTCTCATCATTTAGTGTCAAACACACGTGTAACAGGGTTGTAATATAAATGCTGGGAGATTTTTGCACTTTCCTGCAAGGGAGGGGTCAGCATTGTAAGAGAGCAACAGCTAGGCAGGTAAAGGATGGAAGGGCCAGTAGGTTTTGTGAGCATACAACTTGAGCTTTGTGTGGGAGAAGAGGAGACCTGGGCTGGGGAGGGTCATTCGATAGGTGAATCCAAGGGGTTTGGATCCTTTTTCGGGGTTGCTCTTGCTGAGTGATGATTGTGTGACTGTCATGTTGGCTGGAGCTGATCCAAGCATCTGGTGAAAATGAAAATGAAAGCTGAGGTTTGGCCGTCTCCTTCTTTTCTTTCCCTTTTGCTGTAGACATTGTTCGCAGCGACATTGCCCTGGATAAGCAGAAAGGCTGTAAGATCGCCCAGCATCCTGACATAATGTTGGAGCTACAGAGGGAAAAGGCAGCTCAGATGCACTTGGTTTTGTTAAAGGAGCAGTTTTCAAACACATACAGCAACCTCACATTAACAGGTAAGGCTGCAAGACCAGCTCGGGAGCCAGGAGCTGGATCTAGTTCTTGCTAAATCACAGGTGTGTTAAAACCCTCGGGTTCTTCGCCTCTGTATGAATCAGCATCTCTCTGGCTGCCTCTGTTTCCTACCAAGGTTACTGGGTATTGGGAGGGAAAGGACCAGCAGGAACTGGAGACGGACTCATAAGTCCTCTGCAGCTGGCACCTATGCAAACACTCCAGATTTGGTGCCCCTGAACAGAACATTTTCTACAGTCTGACCTAAGCAGAATACCACGGCATGTGAAGTGCTGGAGAAATCTCCCTGCTAACTGTTCACGTCGATGGGGCTGCAGCAATTACTAAATTTGGAGTCCTTTAAGCTGCAGCTGATTTTTTTTCTTTCCAGAGCATGCACTTTGTGTGAACCCAGTAAATATTAAAGAGCAAATATAAAGGGATAATGGCCTAGACAGAGATGAGAGGATACTCTTTTTCTGGCAACTGTTTGTATTATCCAGGGAACAGAATCTCGATGGAGGAGACTGCCACATTTTGGATACACATTTAATAGTGCTTGTAAAGGACTGATGTCTTCAGGCAGTGAGTGGGCAGAAGGATGGGATCCCAGCAGCCAGCAGGGTCCTTTCGTATCTCTTCTCCTTATCACTACAGCTGGATGAGCCACAGATGACAGGAAGGAGGAAGAGACTAATAAATCAAACAAGACCCCCTTCTCCTCTTGACAGGTCCCTTTCCTGTGAAAAGCGGACAGGCATCTAATTTTTATAAGAGGGAAGACCCTGTGTTCTGTCTGGGGAGGAGATGGCAAACCCCATGGTGGCCCTCCCCGGCTGCTGGGCTGGGAGAGACAAACTGGTCCTGAACAACCTCCTCCTCTCTGCTGCCACCCCTAATTCAGTGCCCAGTCCCTGCCTGGAAGCCAGCATGGGTCTGCATCCTCACCAGTGAGCTCTGGCTCTCCTGGAGACATCAGCTGTGTTGGAGCTCCAGGGGACCCCGCAGAGGTTGGATGGTGACACCAGCACTATCAAAAGGCTCAGCCCAGGGGGTCACTGGATACTGGGGCCATGAGTATAGCTGAATCGCATCATTCCTGAGGGCCCAGCATTTAAATGGGATCCTCAGAGCCATTTCTCATTCTCTGTAACGTAATCCACTTGGCTGTTTATTCCCAGTACAACTGCTGGAATCAACATTGTCAGCTTTTCCCCTGACAACTTGCTTACTTTCCACTAAACAAACTTCCCTCGAGAAGTGAAGCTGCTCTCCCCTATCCTCCTTCCCTTGCTGCTTCAAAAGCTCTCTGGCATTGCTCACATTTTTTACAGAACCTGCAGAGCAGAGGTGCTACCTGGTTATCAGCTTAGCTCTTAGCCTTTCCAAGTGTGTTTACAGGATAGTTCAGAAGGTTTTGGCTCTAACTCTCCAAGGTGGAGAGAGCAATTTCACCAGAATATTACCCAAAGAACTATTTTAATGTTCTTTAACTCCCTTTGAATGTGAGCAGAGCAACTTCATAATTGTTATGAAGTTTAATCTTTTATTTCATAGACATAGTCTGAGAATATGGACTTGAGACAGCTAAGCATAATATTTAACTGGAACTCTACTAACTTGTGTAAATATTTCCCTTCTCTGTGATGGATCTAGTGTTTGGGGTGGGTAGAGGGGGTTGTACATCTGTTGCAGAAGGGCATTTCTTACCTTCAGAATTCAATCAGACAGAGTTTGCTTGAGGACTTCTTTTTGTTCTGCACGGTGGGTTTGTACAGTGCTACAGGGAGTCCCCAGGTCATGAGGCAAGGTGCAGGAGCAAGAATGCAGATGTGGCTTAAGGAGTCCTTAGTGAAGCACTGAGTTTGCAGGGATCGAGTATCCATGAGATCCTTGAGAACAGGGTTTCCTCCTGGGGGTCTGTATCTAGGAGTCACTTGGCCTCAAGCAGTGCACGTACTGTGGATGACCTTCAGTGTCCAGCCCAGAGTGGAGAAATATTGAGCCCCACACCTCAGTGTGAGAGGGCTCCTACTACTGCTAGTTCTTTAATTGTACCCCAAAAATGTAAATGGAATATCTTGCCCAAAATCATATGAGAATAAAGGTGCTTTATGATGGGATAGCTGCTCTAGGAGAGGTTGAGAGTAGAAATACTACTGTGTGGCATTTTTATTCCCGTATCAGTACCACTACCACTACCACTGTAGTGATCTGGATAAAAAGTCCCATTCCCTTTCTCCTCCTCCTCCTCCGCCTCCTGGTAACATAGTTATGTGAACGATTTGAAAGACTATAGATCAGGCCTCCTACTCTGCCTGCAAGCATGGACAAGGGATTCTGCCAACAAATTTTCATGCGGTACCCTCGTGGGTTTAGGAATGAAAGCTCTTAGAGTGGAGGGCATGTGATTCTGCAGTCCCTGTGGCATCAGTGTAAGTTGGGGGGCTTTTTCAAATCTATTCACCAGTTGCACATAATTCCCAGTGTGTTCCTTATTTCAGGCATCAGGCAGGGCTCTGTTGTACTGGGATTTAAGCTGCTCACAGCAGCAGGTACCTCCAAGGTAAGAGGGTGTCTTAAAATGAAATGCGTGTTTTTGTGCTAAGACACAACTGAGACTGAGTGAAACCAGGCAGTCTTTCTGGCTCTCATTCCTCCAGGAACACATGTGAGACTCTGGCTTAGACCACTTTGGTTTCTCTCATCGAGTGCGAGCCTTCCTCGGCTTCTGTCTGCAGGCTTTCTCTTGCATCTTGCCTCTGCTTTCTGTATGTGATCTTTCCAGGCTTACTGAGCCTGCTTCCCTGACACGAGCAATCGCCTTTGATCTGTGACAGTGCTATTTAAATGCTGTAAAATATTTTGAGGTTTATTAATCTTTGCTGTTTCCCCCGCGGTGCTCAGAGATGGGTATCTCGTTTCACAGATCAGCATCTCTCGTGCTCCCGGGTCAGCGCGCGGTAGAGCAGGGGGAGAGTGCACAGCGCTGCCTGCCCGCCTCTGGGGACCAGCTCTCTGAGCTCAGCCCTCCGTGCGATAGGGGAGGAGAAGGAATATTTCCCTAGAAACACTTCTTTGCTCCTTCGCAGTTCACAGAGCAAGCAGCGATTCTTTTTGTGTTTTGTATCACCTGGGGTAGAAGTTGCAATCGTCACAGCTGTCTCCCCTCCTTTGCAGCCCTCAGAAGAAATGTTCAGGCGACAGGAAGGTCATTTTGGAGTCCTGAAACCGGGTGGAAATGGGGGGGTGCCGGAATGTACAACATAGGGCTGGCAGCAGGTGAGGTGTGAGGAACTGCCTCGGGCAGTGGAGAGACGGTGTGCATGCAAATTTTAGAGAGCGAGCTTGTGGGGAGTGGGGCAGCATCAGGCAAAGCTTCGGTAGACTTAATCCAAATTTCTCCACCTGTGGTGCCAGTTTGGGCTGGGGTAGTGTACTGCATTTGTACTTTAAGAGACTGGACATCCACAGGTTTCTGCACTGTTCTTAAGTAAAGCCTGTTAAGCCTGTGGAAGAGGGAATTGTTCAGGTCAATAGACATATGTGAAAAACTGTCCCCTCCTGTATCTGCATGAAGTGTAAAGTGTAACTGAGCTTCCCAAGAAACAAGTATGGACTATAAATTTCACTCTAGGATTTCCCATCCAGACAAAACAAAATAGCGCCCCACTTCTCATTCCAAACTGTGGAGAAACATCTTTCTGCTCTATCTCCTGCCCGAAGCTGTGACACAGATTACTTCACTGCATCAAGAGACTAATGATGAGAGCTCTCCAGCCTGTCCTGCCGCACTGCATCTGCACTGAAAAGCCAGTGAGGAGACTGCAAGGTGCGCGGTGGGAGCCCTCCATCCTGTAATCTCATAGAGCACAGCCTCTAAAAGCAGTGATTAAGGGGGCACACCCTCCTCACATAATGCTCGCATTTGACCCTCTGTGGTCCCACCCTGCTGAGGGTATTAGCAGTGTTTCTCCCCACTGTACTGAGAGACTTGGATGGATTAAATTCAGGTGGAACTGATAGGAACGGAGCTGAGAGCTGCTAAAGAGTGCATTTCACCGTCTGTGTCCAACACTGCAATCAGGTGTTTTACACTGGCATCCCACTACCCCATTAAGGTAATTAGATAGCTTAAACTCTGCCGTAACAGCAGCTGTGATCTCTCTGTGAGGTTATTCCTTGAAAAAGGTCGACTTTTGGAGATGTTAGCAGCCACACAGAGACCCTCTTTGTCCAAGGTAAATGGTTTGGACACATGAGGTGGTGGTGGCAGAGTGCACACCTGCTTTTCACAACTGGGACGTGTAATGTGGGAGGGGTGGAAGGAAGCAGGGTAGGGGAGCAGAGCGTATGCGTGGCTACTGCACAACACTTGTGTGTGGGAGGCACAGAGAAGAGACGAGGGCAGTGTGTCTGTGTGAAGAGCTTGCTAGTGAGATACTGTCCCACAGAAATATGTCTTTTGCTTCTCCCCAAAGACAATGAGAACCCCAGTTGTAGTTGTTCTTTGGCAGGGAAACACACGGCTCAGGTTGAGCACCTGTGACGTGTGTTTCCTGCACTTGTGAACCTCCCGTGGTGGTTTTGTGATTCCTGCTGAATGCTGTGGCTCTGGGAGATAATGGTCCTTGAGTAGGACATGTTTGTAGAGCCTGAGGCTCATCCAATGGAGTGCTGGGTCTGGAGAGAACCATGGCTCAGGGGCTGCCCTCACAAGAGGGTGTGTGTAGGAAGCAGGGCACAGGGCCGGATGTGCTTTTAGTGCCTGTGCTGCCAGGCAGTAAGGCCACTCTGGTTATTTTTGCTGCAATTTTCCTCAGATGGGTTTTATCCCCCAGCTACACCTAACTCCATGGGACAGGAGGGTGGGCCAGCTTGTGAGATGGTACCTGACAGGGTTGTTGCAAATGTAAGTACAGCTTCCTTGCTCTTTGGGCATCTTGTTTGAGATCAGTAACCTAAATGTGCAGTGGTCTGCACAGCAGTGATATGTATCATAGCTGTTTCACTGGGTGCTGCACAGGGGTGGTCAGGCTGCACGGGCTCTCCAGATTTCCTTCAAGGAGCGTGCTCCCTGGAGCTGTGTCACAGGCCTGGGAGTGGCTTTTGGATCAAGCTCTCTGCCGTTCTGTCTATCACAGTCCCTTATGTTATACTCATTATCCACAGCACTGCACAAAATAGATCTGAAAAGGACCTCAAGAGGGCATCTTGTAGCCTTTTCCATGGCAAGTCTGCACCTGATCTCTGCTTGGGGAAAGGTGTATGATAAGAGGCAATATCTTTTGTGTGACCAGCTGGTACACTTGGAAACTAAGTCAAATTTTGGGGGGTTGAACCCTTTGAAGAAGAAAAAGTAGCATTCAGAGCTAAAAACACAGTGAAAATAGTTACCCAGAATTTGTCTCCTTGATTAGCACAGCTGGGGTACTGGTGGAGAAGCCCTGTCAGCAAGGGGAACACAATGACGTCATCAGCTCCTATGGGAAAGAAGGGGAGAGAACTGCTGTGAAACACTGGAGGCTTTCCTGGGAGGAAGGGACCAGGAAAACTGTAATGTCATTAAGATAGTATCTGTACTGAGCCCACAGTTAATGACCAGCAGAGGTGCCAACCTTTTGAGGATAATTTGCAGGTGTCTTCTGAGATCTTGGGATCAGAACCAATGGAATAGTGCTGGGAAAAATAAATCTTGGAAAACAATCTCTGGTAACTGAGTGGTTTTGTGCCATTATCAGTTGTTTATATGAGCTCATTCTGAAACAAAGTGGCTGTTTGTTTTTACTCCAGAGCCTTCTGAGGGTGTTTGCTGTAGCTGAAATATATTGTGTTCCTGGGCATGTCCATGTAAAGCCTGCAGGCTGTCAGGGCTCCGCAGCCAGGCACCAGCACTGCCCAGGTTGTGGGGACATCACTGTTGATGATTCAAATGATGTGGCTTTATCTTTGTTTTAAAACCTTCTGTGATGGCAGTGATGTACCCTCCCTCAGCAGTCGGCTCCAGGGCGTAATTAGCAATATCATTATGGAGTCGGTATTTTTAAAATCTCTTGCTTCAGTTTAAGCCCATGATGGCATGTCCTCTCCCCGTGGACACGGAGAAAAGCTTACAGCACTCCTTTTCTCTTTGCAGAAATCTTTTACATATTTGAGGCTTGTTATCATGTTTCCCTGAGGACTTTTGTTCTCTGCACTGAACAACTGCCTTTCATTTGCTCTTTTCTCATGTCCATTTTATTTTCAAGTTGAATGACACATGCGTAGTTGATTCTGCCTCTTGAGGTCCCTTTCAGCCCTCTACATTTTTTTGTGGCTCTGTGTTTTGTTGGGATCCCTTGGGCTCTCTCCACTGGGTCTGAGGTGTTTTTTAAGTGCCTTGCCTTGAAATGAGACCAGTATTGCAGCTGAGGCCTTTCTTGACTGAGAAAAGCAGCAGGATTATTTCATGTACCTGGTGCGTGACACTTCTGTCTGTAAAATCATGGAATTTTTGCTGCAATATTGCTTGTTCATGTCTGCATTTTTGTGTACCATTTGCCAACCAGCTGTGCATTTCCCACATGGAATTTCATCTAGACTCTATTTTCCTAATTTTCTAATTAAAATGTTACACAAAACTGGAAGTAAAGCATTGAGAAAGTAAAGGTACAGAACATCTGTTGCCTCTATCTCACATATGAGACCTTGTTGCTCTATCAAAGAGAAGTCAGGCTGCCTTCACATGGCAGGGCTATTACTTCCAGCCCTTCCTTGCAGATGGATTGTTTGATGATTTCTTTCAGAATTTTTCCAGGAATTGAAGTTATGTTGGCTGGCCTGCAATTTCCTTGCTTTTTCAACCTGTTGAACATAGCCACTATATTTGCCCTTTTCTGGTCTTTTAGAACCTCATTCATCTTCCAGATATTCCTGCAGACAGTTGCTGACGGACCTCCACCTATTTTAAAATGTCAAACTTCCATGGTTTTCATTCTGCTAAGGTGCTACTATACATTACCCTTCTACTCTGATTCTTTTAATTGCATTAACTTTGTGGTCCTAATGTTATCATTTTTTTCATGAGGTCTGAACAACAAAAGCATTAAACATTCCTGCTTTAACTCTGTGAATTGTTGACTATTGTGAAATTCTGTCCCAATTTATACCTCTTTGCTTCCTGAGACAGCTGTGAGCCAAACCCCTGGGATCCCCTGCCTTCTCTTACCCTAATTAGTAGTTTTACAACTCGTTTCGTGCTGACAGCATGTGTGTGTGTGAGAGAGGTCATGAAGGTGAATCTCTTTTTCAGGTGACAGCCTCTAGTCTGTTAAGCCACACTTTGGCTTTCTCATTATCTGATTTGGTTATTGTTTTTGTAACTGTGGGAAATACGGCTTCTTGTGACGTGTTCAGGATTTATTAAATTCAATTTACTGTCCAATTTAACTAGCCTCACAAGAGAAGATGTTTTATAAATTGTGAATCTTAAAATTAGCAGTTATACATACATTATAATATGTAATGTCATTACCAGAACCAGCCAGTTCTGGGTGCTGTGTAGAGAATAAAGAAAACACATAAACCTAACAGAAAACAGATTTTGGTGGAAGAGGGGGAGGGCTGACACGCACTAACAGCTTTGGAAGGGCTTGTGGCGTGTTCAGTGTCATAAAGCAATCTATTAACCTTTTCTCTCTCCTCAGGAGGTGCTGAACTCTTTGGTCTGTCTCTTCCCACTGATGCAGTTATCAAATGTCTCCTGGTTACCGCTGGCTGCGAGCAGTTTCTGTGGAGCACTCAGCTCTTTCGCTCTGTCCCTCTCTCCTGGTGCTGTTCCTTTGTGCTCATCCACATCAGCCTGATGGCGTTGCCATTTCTCCTTTGCGTGCTTCAAGCCATGGAGGAGTCTGTGAATTACCCTAATGGTACCCCCGCATTAAGATAATTTACATCTGTTCCCTTATCTTGCTGTGTGTTTACAAAACACTGTCTTTCCCAAACTCCCTTTTCATTTGGAGCAAAATCTCACTTGCCAACCCTCTCAGATTACTGAAGCCTCTGTCCTTACAAAGCACTATTTTTATTCTGCCACTATTTCCTGTTCTTTTTCAAACAAGTACAAACACTCATTCCAAGCTTCCCTGCCTGTGGTGCTTTCCACCTTCATGGCTTTCCCCAGTTTTTCTCTGTTGATGAGAATCAAACCTCGAGGAGACTCCTTCCTAGTTTTGTTCCCGTCGCTTCTTTCTCAATTTTTTTTGTTGGTGCGTTCCAGGAACTTGATGCAAGGCGGTGTCTGATGTCTTGCTTTCCCAGCAAATGTGTGGGCAGTTAAAGGTCCCTAATTACCCGCAGGTTCTGTGTTTCAGATGCTCCCAATAAGCCTATGCTTCCGATCTCCCTGATTTTTGTAGCCTAAAGCAGACCCCCAGGGTGCCAGTGTCTGGGCTCCTTCCAGTCTTACGTTACACAGCGGTCTTTATACCCACCTTTTGTACTACTGAGTTTCACCCTCTGCTTTTATGCTGGACCCCAAGATCATCCAGAGCTTCTTGTGGGATGTTTCTCATCCTCAGCTGTGCTGATGTTACTTTTCCTCTTTGTCAGCACTGTGCTTAACTCTGACTTTCAATCCCTGGAGTTCACTTTGCCTCTTGTCACCAGGTTTGAAACCCCCTCTCCTCCCACACTAAAGCAATGCCTACGTGCAGCAGTCAAACCTTGTGGATTGTTCTTTCAAAAACTGCATAGATTTGGCTCCTCAATCTTCACTCTGCCAAAGTCCTGTCATACCTCCTTCTCTGTCCTGTGGCCATGCAGGACAGACTTTTCCATCCCAGAGATACAAGCCCTATATTGTTTTCCTGTACATGTATTATCTTGTACTTGGCTGAATTAAAGCACGCTTGGTTGGATGGTGGCCATTTAGCCACACAAATTGGATCACAGGATAAATGAAGGCTGTTTTGTTAGTTATTTATTAATCTTCATTTGCGCTATCTGCAAGCTGCCTCTAAGGATCTTTTGTTTATCTGAATGATTGGTAAAAACACTGCATCCTGTGGGATGGGAAACAAGCAATGGATAGGTTTTTGTCTCCTTAGCCACTTCTGTCCATCTACTTATGCCAAATTGCTTCTATTAATGCAAGTTCTTAAATCAAGCTGTAACACCGGTTAGACAGGACTTGATTCTGTACAACATATGCTGGCTGGTAATTAGCTGAGACATTAATATAATGTATTATTGGTAGATTCTCATATTGTCTTTAATTACTCTGTCAGATTCTCCTGTCAGCCTGACTGGCTGTTGGTCTCTAGGTCAGCAAGTCCTGCTGGAGTGCCAGCATGGGGTTAGGGCTCACCTACCCTTCTAGAATTACTTGACATTCCAAGATTTATTAAAAATTAGCATCAACAGGTCAGAGATCTCCTTAGTGCACTTGGAGGTGCAAAGTATCCAGGATGGGTGATTTAACAGTGTTTATCTAAAGCAGATGTTATCTAATACATGTCGTGGTCATTAGTAAATGGTGATGTATATAATCATCTTATGATGAGTTCATCATCATGTTTTTTTCATAAATACAGAGTGCCTATATTTATTTTTTTGTAGTTACATTGATAATTTTACCATGTGCAAAAAATAACACAGCTATGTCTCTTCATTTCCCTTCTTCCCTCTATATTTAAATTCCCACTCATAACCCAGCAAGGCATGAATTTTTCCATCATGCTTTTTAAATGCTGTATTAATTTTCTATACTTTGTAATTTGCAGTTGGCTGCTGTTTCTTTAGCATTACAATCATGGGTTATATTATCTTCTATTATTGCTATCTAGGACACTGCATAAGGATGGGTTTCCTGCCAAAATCCCCTTCCAGCATGGTGGTGGAGCACGCTGATTTTAGCCATCACCTAAAAAAAAAAAGCCGAAACAAAAAAAAAACCCAACCAAAATCCACTTTAAATATTCTTTTGGTTTCTTTTGTCCAGTATTTTCTTCCCACAAACTTAATTAGATTTTTTTTCAGCCTGGAGATGTTGGAGCATCTTGTGTATGTATTTTTGACTGGGATTACGATCCCACTAGCTTTGCTCAAATACAGACTTGGAGAAGGTAGATGCCTATGTGGACAGAGCAGGAAATTCTGTACCTGATGAGTTCTCAGCATTTTTAAAAACTTCTCTAGCAAATTGTGACATAGCAACTAATTTTGCTGCAGTTGGAGGAGTATCTCCAGTTTCAGCCCTCCAGCCACCATTCCTGTGTGTTTGCTCCCTGTGAAAAATACCAGGAATGGTATTTGCATGCTGGGGATCGGGGATGTGGAACCGTGGCATTCAGGATGCATCTGACAGACCCAAGCTTTGTGGCTGGGCTAACTCCTGGAGAAAACAGGGAGGAGAGGGGAAAGGCACGGCTGGTGAGCCTGGCTTGGCGGGGAGTGGCGGGGATAATCTCTGTGGCTGGACCCTGGCTCCTGCCCCACACTGCTCGGTGGGGGCACTGCCTGCTGGTGGGAACGTGGTTTGGTTCCCAAGGCTTCTTCTCCGGTTGCTCGCTCTAACCCTTTTTCCATCTGTCCGTTCATTTATTATTTACCGCTTTCTCCTGCTCTTTTCTTCATTAGCTGGTTCCCAGTGCTCCTGGCTCTGGAAGGGGCTGTCTTATGGGGAACACAAGGACAGCAGCAAATATTGTTGCACTGCTCCTCTGGCAGCCCTCCTTGTTGTGGGGACGGGACTGTGTGGCATGCACAGTTAATTAAACTCTTTAACACCTTTTCCAAGCTAAGAAAAGGGTCAAAATCCTGTAAATAAGAGTCCCTTGAGTCCTAGAGTCCCCCATGCAGTCCACGCTCTGCTTTTTCAGAGGCTCATAGTAGGGATGGATACACGGGGGTGGGAGAGTAACGTGAGAACCTCTGGATATGCATGCTTTGTGCAGCTAAAAGTGGTGGGGGAAAAGTGAGGTTACAAGGTGTTCAAAAGAAATTTTGGATCTCTCTTTACTTCATTAAGTTTTATATTGGATTGCTGTGCCAAGAGACACAGTCATTTACTTTCTTAAAGAAATTAAAACCCCTATGAGTTTAAATTTTCTTTTTTCCCTCTGTAAAGGTGGCAAAAACAAAGGTTTTGTAGGAGAAACTGAAACCAGTTCAAATATAATTCTATTAACTAATTAGGGGAGCTCTGGAAATGGGACTGAGACTCGCAGGCCTTTTTTTCTTCTCTTTGCTGGGGCACTCCAAGAATTGGATCACCTGGGGAAAGCATGTTTAAGAAATACCAGATGGTCTCTGCGATGCTCCAGCTGTGGACAATCACTCCCAGCCAGGCAATCTGCCTTGCTGTCGAAGCCCTCTAAAACTGTGCTGCCCATTTGTCATGCTTCTCCAATTGCAGCGCTCTGGATAGCTTTTTTCCTTGTCTGGCTCTTCCTTTCCAGTTTTTATCACCCACCCCCTCCATGAGCTAATGTAGTAACATCCCTTCATTGGCTATAAATCCATTGAAGAGCCATATATAAAATATTACTTTGTTAGGGAAGATTGGGAAACATCTGTTTTTTACCCGTAAGAGTCAGTCTCTACTTGTCTCATATGACGATGTGACTATTTATATGTTTTTAAAGAAAAAGAAGGAGAGAAAATGGGAATCCTAGGGAAAAACTTAGTGAAGCCTCTAAATGGAGGAAACTGATTCAACTCTGGGATTTGTTTGGAGGTTTTTTGAGGAGGTGGGAGGGCACAGGCCAAGAAATTGCTTAGATGTCTGACAAAGTAGCAGTAATACCAACAGCAGAAGGTCCTTCTGGAAATATTTTGATGTTGTATAACAGCTTCTAGGTGCTTCCCAACACATACTTGCACAGGAAAACTGTGGGTCTAAACCATTATGTATTATCTACTACACAGAACAGAAACCTTGGAACAGTGACGGTCCTTGGATTAGTAGCAGACTGTAACCATAGGGGTGTGCACATAGAGCAGAAAAGGTGTAGCTCTGGAGGCCTTGCATTTAGGTGGCTGTGCCCCTAAATTTATGCACCTAATTTAGGTGGTTATGTCACCAGGGCTTGCTGTCTGAGCCTACTGGCATGAACAGCGTCTCTTCTAACCTGCTCAGCGCTGGTGCCTTGCTGAGCTGTCTGCTTTTCCTCACACATACAGCACTTAACCTGTGTCTCTATCTCCTTGCTAGGACAAGGGCATTGCTATCTGTGAGTGCATGTGTCTGAGTCAAAGAGACTCAAGAGTCTCTTCTTGCTATCTGTGAGTGCTGAGAACTGGCTCTGTCACCCCAAGGTGACAGGGGTGCAAGAGCAGGATGCTGGGGCTCCGTTGTGCCTGCCGTGGGGTGTGACATGAGAGTTTGGGTGGATATGGGTCCTCAGACTGGTGTGAAAAGGCTGTAGAAGCAGCCAGACAGGCTTGGGACACTTAGTTCATGCTGCTGGGGTGAGATATGGAGTAAGATGCTCTGGCAGCTGTGCTGAGGTGACAGGAACAAGTCTGTAAGGAAGGCGATTGGGAGCACACAAGGGAGGATGGTGCTTTGGGTGAGCTGGGTGGGCAGGGAGGTTGCACCTTCAGAAGGCTGCCTGTGGTGCTGTGTACCTTGTCTGCCAGGCAGGCACACTGCCAGTCTCTGGGCCCCTCAGCATGTGAATATGGAAGAAGGAAGAGGAGACTTTGTTGTTTGCAGGCGGTGACAGGATTCACCACAGCTGCTTTCTGTGAAAAACAAGGCTAGCGTATAGGAATGAAGGTCTAGAGCTGCTAATGATTGATGGTGTTCCACATACAATCACAAGATGGTTTGGTTGGAAGGGGCCTTAAAAATCACCTAGTTCCAACCCCCTTGCCATGGGCTGGGGCATCTTCCACTAGACCGGGTTACTCAAAGCTCTGTCACACAGGTCTCCTTCTTTCCTGGCTGGGCTCAGTGCCTTCAGCCTGCCCTTTGCTGTGCAAATGTGAGACTCTCCTCTCCAGTCTCCTTTCCTCAGGGTTATGGAGTCCAGTGTTGGTCTGGACCCATCTGAGATGAGGAATGCCCCAGAGGGGACCTCTTTCCTCCCTCTGCCAGCCAGCCTTGCACATCCTACATAAGCTCCACAGTGGATGGCTGCCTGCTTTTCTCAGGCTCGCCAAAACCAAACTCCATGTGTGTCTCCCCTGCTGATCCCTGTGGTGCCTTTCTGCAGGGCTGTGGTTGACAGCTGTGTCTTCCCTGCAGCCTCATAACATGCTCATGCTGCTCCTTCTCTGCCTCTCCCACACGCTGGCTGCTGTGCCGCTGTCCCCTCCCACCACACTGGAGCTCAGCCTGTTCTGATGGTTATCTGCCCTCACCGCAGCCTTGTGCCCTTCTGCTTGGCTCTTGCAGCTTTTCCTCTTCCAAAATCCTTCTCATTCTCCTTCCCATGGTGCTAATCAGATCTTGAGCCCCCTTTTCTTCCCTCTGCTCAGTTCACTGACCAATTGTTGTCAAGCTATGCTCCAGCCACTGTGGGCACTGGTAAAAGCTCCCCAAACCCCACACAACACCCACCTCCACCTCGTGCTGCTCCCTTGGAACACTAGTGACAAGTAAAAGGTTATTTTTAAATGGTAGGATATTAAATAGACAAAGCTGCTCTCTCTAACAGCTGCTATATCTTTGTCCTCTCTGTGCCAAAGCCTGGTGTCAGGGCACTGGTCTAAAATCTGCTGCTTGGCTTTGGCAAGCTCCTGTGACAGCGAGCTCTGTACAGTTCTGAGCTTGGGAGTGGCATCTGATAGTTTTACAGGTAAACTGAAGTTTGTGTGTTTTGATACTCTGTATACATTTGGACTTCACAGGACTAAAGGGAAAAGGTTGAATTTGAGATGGAAGCAGATAAATAAAAGGGAATTGGGGATGTTGCAAATATCTGGGTGGGCATGAGCCACACAGGCAGAGCAGCAGCTGGGAGGACGGGTGCACCCAGAGACCCCTAAGGGTCAATGGGATGCTCTGACATTGGAAATGATATTGGGAAGCAGTGTTGGGCACCATGTCCAATTCTCATGCCCATTTTAGCCAAAATGCTGTATAGTTGGGAAAGATTCAGAAAAGAGCAGTAAATGTGACCAAATCCTGGAAATAGGGCGCTATAAATAAGATTTCAGTAAGATTCATCTACTTAAGAAAAATTAAAAAGTAACTTAATCATAATGTGAAAGTACCAACAAGGGGAAGAAAAAGTTCAAGGGAAGTATCTTGAAATATTAGAGCAGAAAGGCAAAAGAGGAAGCTATGGTTTAGAACCTAATGCCAGACAACCCTGGAGTAATAATATGCAGATTTATAATGCTGTGAATGGTCCTTTCTATCCTTAAAACCTGTATAAATGTGCAACATGAGTGTTGTGCCTCCTAGAGAATAGGTGATGGCAGGAATTAAATGCTCCTGAAACCAAACTGAATTTGTTAGCCTTTGCTGATAACTCGGCCAAAGGGACCTTTCACTCAGCTGGAAGCAAAGCTGAGCTTGGACTGTGGGCTCTGGTTCTCTTGCCATTAAAAGAGGAGGTGAATTTAGCTCCTGCTGGTGCCAGAACCTGCCTGGCCTTGATGTGATGTGCATTGGTATGAGAAGAAAGATCAAGTTTAGGTCAGGGTTTTTTGGACAGAAGTGACTGAATTTAAGAAACCTCAGCTACATCTCCTTGCTATAACCACCCCCAGGGAGGAGCTGATGTGCTGATCAGGACAGCGGGGAGTCTTTGCTCCCTGCCACCAAATCCTTCCCGGTAACCAGATCCAGAGACCAACTATCTGAAATGTGAGTGCTTCCCCAGGAGGAACCCATGTTTGATACAGTAGTCTTTATTTTCCTGCTTTATCTTAAAGCTTGTTCATTCCACTTCCCAAAAAAGATTTAGCAGATATTTCATTGAATAACTTGACTTCTGAACTTGAGTGTCCAAAAGTTCATTTATGATCTTGCTGTATATAAATTTCCAGATACAGGGGTTTGACACAGAAATAGTCTTCCTTTGATAGAATGTTACAAATTCAAGTTTCAGAAATTATCCTCTTGAGCCATCTCTGTGATGTTTGGCATCAAGACAAGTAATTAGTCAATCCTGAAATAGTCATCAAGCAGAGAAACAGCTTATTTTATATACTGTTTCTTAGAGAGTTAAATATTTCCACATATTCAGGCTCTGATTGGAGTCTTGGATCCTTTCCAGATGTTCAACCTGTAAAGATATTTGAGAACACCAGGACTTAGGCTCTTTCCAAAAAATGATAGATTTCACTTGAATTTTCACAAATGGAAAACCACAACTCCCCATAGCTGCAAAGAAGCAGCTGTCATACCAGGTACAGAGTATGAGAAAACACTTTCTAAAAGCTTCAGGGACTTCCCATTATCTGGAAGTTTTTAGTGCTCTTAAAATTTGCGAAGAAAACAGCGTTTCTTTTCCTGCTCGGAGTTGCCTCAGATAATCGGCTGCACCTGTTTGGAAGCGGTGCTTCACGTTGTTCCCTTACACAGACCCTTGCACGTGTTCCTGTTAATTTTTCCTAGAACCCAAGTGTCAACAAATTGGAGCCCAGCACTGCAACTCCGTTCCAAATCCCAAATTGGTGTTTCTGAGCATTTTGCCGTGCAAAGTCTGTGATTTAAGTGACTGAATCGACTTTGAATTTGAAATCCTGGGGTGTTGCAATACAGGCAAAAATCTACTGAAGAAATCAAAAGCATCAAATCAACAGCTCCCAACCTAAAGTTCTGCTTTTTGTTGTTGTTTCTGCTCTGTTCTTAAAAAAAAAAAAAAGGCTATTTTCCAAGTTGGTAATGCACTAATTTTGGGACGGGTTAATTTTTGGTGTGATTCAGTGCAGACATGCATGATGAGAATTTGGGAAATAACGAGTTAAGTCATGATGATGTAAACTATTGTTTCGCATTTAAAGTAATAGCACTTGGACAATTCTGAAGTTGTGGCTTCTTCTTTTATTGGCTGAGAACTTGCCAAAACATGTGTGTGTTGCTCTGAATTGGTAAATGATTCCTATTTATAGGACAGGTGTCTTCTGATGTCCCGAGTTCAGTGTGTTCTGTAATCCTAGATCCTGTTTCTGATCTATGTTTAATAATGTGTGACAGAAGGAGATAGGAACCTTGCAGACCAAATCAGGCTTGGAATGTTTTGAGTTTAGCTCTGCCCAGCTCTGTCCACTTGTAATGCAGGGCATCTTTCCATCAGGGTCTCGCCTTCTAAAATTAATTTCTGGACTTATCTTGTCTTTCTGAATCACATAGCCTTTGGACTCATTTACGTGCAACCTCCTGAGTGTGCCAGCCTCCTTCTTTTGCATTGACTCAAGAAAAAAATGCTTTCTTACATGTTTTTAACACAGCTTTTCTAATGCAGGAACCACAGTGAGGCAGTGCTTCAGGGAGGGAAGCGGTGGCAGGAACAGAGTCAAGGTGTATGTGATGGCAGTCATTCAAATGAACCCTTATGTTTCCACCAGCATCAATTTAAACTGCTTCACAGCTGTTGGTTTGGGCTGTGCAGGGTTGGGTTAGTCGCAATTAGTTACGTGACTGTCAAAATCACTCTTTTTCATTATTTTGCAAGCTGCTGGTGGAAATGAATCAAGAATCGTAGAATCATGGAATGGTTTAGATTGGAAGGGAGCGTTTAAAGGTCATCTTGTCCAATCCACCTATCATGGGCAGGGACATCTTCCACTAAACCAGGTTGCTCAGAGCCCCATCCAACCTGGCCCTTAACACTTTTGGGGATGGGACATCCACAACTTCTCTGGGCAAACTGTGCCGGTGTCTCAGCACCCTCGTGGTAAATGCAGACAGATCTAGTTATAACGTTGCTGATAAATCTGCTCACATCATTATATTTCATTTTTAAAAGATTTTTTAAAAATTATTTAAAAATATGACCAAGCTCCTCTTCTACAGAGGAGTGCAGACCTTGGAGCTGGAGGTTCAAAAGAGACACAGGCTGTTGATAGAAGGGAGAAAAATGCAGGTTCACAGGCAGGGAATCTCTTGATATGCCTAATTCAAGGGAAGAGGTGCAGCAGCAATGACAGGGACCAGGATGGAGGGACAGATGAGGTTTCCTGCCATGTCCACTACCCCACCACCCTCTGGTCTGGCCACCACAGAGCCAGCGCCTGTTGTTCTGTGTCCAGGATGGAAAAAGCACAGAGGAGCCCCACCAAGGAGTATGCGGCAGGGTGGGTCGGCAGAGCGGTTAGCAAGGAGCAGCTTGCTGTCAGCTGAGCACTGAGGATACCATCATGCCAGAAAAGGAACTGGGTCTGGAGGGAGGTGGAGGGGGCCATGAGAACTGGATGGGAGGCTTGGCTCTCTTTCAAGCAGTTCCTGAAGCCAGATTAGTCCTCTTCGCCAGCTGGTGTGAGACGTTAGGTTTGTGTTATTTCTGGCAGCCCCACGGGGACTGGGAGTAGCTCCATGCCTCATGTTTCTCTTTCTGAGGACAGGACAGTCCAGAAGCAGCACAAGTTCTGCATTCCTGTCCCCAAGAGATACAAGTGCCAGTTTGCCCTCAGGTAGAAGGTGTGAGGAAAAGAACCCAAGCTACCGTGCCTGTCTTTCACCTCTGAGGCCACCAGCTTCCTTCTGCTGGCTGCATCTCCTGGGCCTGTCTGCTCTTCACGTGACCAACTGTCCAGGTTTCCCCAGATATGTTCTCTTGTCTGTCCATGTCTAGCCAGACTTGGGGGAATTCATGTGTCTCCTGGCCTTGCATGCTGCTGTGCGTGCACAGAAACTCTCCACTGCCCTGTGTCTGGGAAGCCCAGATGTGTCCACAGATGCAGGAATCCTGAGGGGCTGCCAGATGTCTGGAAATGTAGGATATGCCCCCATGCATAGGAGCCTTGAGTTGTTCCTTGCCTGGAAATCACTGATACTTTTATGTGCAAGGGATTGGACGCTCAGGGAGTTTTGGATGGGCAGCTGTACATGTGTGATGCAACTGCTTTTAGTGCACTTGAAGGAAATGCAGGATATCAAAGAGAGGAGTTGGTGTGTGTGTGTCCAGGTATGTCTGCAGTGGTTTAGGATTAGGTCTGTAGCACATGCACAGGCTGCTCTGTACAAGCATGCACAGTTTGGAAATCCCTGTCAGACCGTCCTAGTCCTTTACATTCCATTCCTACATGGGACTATTTTCCATCAGGATCAGAAGGAAGGCCCTTTGTATTGTGGTCTTGCTTTGAGGCAATTCCTTTTCCTGCCTGATCTTTGTGCTTCCTTTCTGGGCTCCTCAGTCCGCTTTCAGCGCAGGTCTCCATGGGGATCTATATCTTCCCATTCCTCTTTGCAGCAGAGAAGAGCAGAGGGTGGGACAGGGTTACTCTAACGTTTGTCTGACATGCTGCTCGCTTGCACTCGGGAAGTGGAAGGGCTGTAACCGGTGTGTGGCACTGTGGCTTTTCCGGATCAGGATCCTAGATTTTTGTGACAAGCTGGAGAAGGAAAGGAAGGAAGGTTTAATAGTTTTCCCCAGGTAAAACACAAGCAAATTCACCAGGTTTTTCTCTGTGGCATTTTTTGTTTTTGCTTGTCCCTTACAGGGCCATGGTATTTAGCCCTCACTCTGGAAGCGAGTGAACCTGCTCTCCCAAAGCCACTGCTGGGTGCGATGCGGGGTGGATGCCTCCCACCTTCTCTTCCCAGCTGTTGGGTGACACGTCCTGGGTGTGGCTGGTGCAGAAGCCGCCTCATTCTCTGAGCCTCTGTTCTGGGGTGACTGAACTCCCAATACATTCCCTTTTTCCTCTGGAAAACAGATTTATTCTGGCATTCACCCTTGACCACACACTCCCCCTAGTGAATTCCAGGGTTAAAAAACCGTGTAGGCTTTTCGTAAGAGCTGCCTCACTTGTCGTTTAATGATACCACCTCTGAACCGGGACCCTGCTGCTTCGCTGGCTGCCTTGACAATATCTCATTTGTCTTTTCCTCTTTTATTTAGTTTTTCCTACATTTTTCGCACATTCTGTAGATTCTCCTACATTCCAACTGTCTTATATTTTCATGCCTCCTTTTATCTCTCTATTCATCTATCCCAGTATAGACAACAGAAATGCTAAGTCCACATAATCTGTAGAAAGCATGAACTGGGTTGTTAGACATTTTCCAAACATTACACTTCATGGAAATATTTTCCTATAAGAAGTAGAAATGAAACAGCTGTCTCCTGCTCTCTCCTGGGCTGTTCCTGTGCAGACTCTCCTGCCCTTTGAATTTACTGCACCATTGCTTGGACGAGTGTCCAACAGCCAGCTTCAAGCAGTTGTATTTATGATGTGCCAAGCAGTGGTGAAGAGGATGGTGTTTATATGCTGCTCAGATCTATGTGGTGGGATTAACGTACTGTGAGACCTGTGCTAAGGCTTCCAGAGTCAGGGGCATTTCACCAGCAGAATTGTCACAAGGAAATCTGGTGCAATTCATGACTGGTGACTCACTGCAGACTGTGGGACAAGCAGGGATGTCGCTCACTCGCGCATCCTCCTGCTTGCCCCGTCCTTCTGGCTTTGTGCTTGGCCAAATGGTAAAATCCCTCCAAGCTCCTGCCAGGAGCTGAGTACTGGCATCATGAATGAAAGGCATAGGTGCTCATGTAACCCAGCTTGCTGGAAGACACTGGGCACCTGGCTTTTGTTCTTCACTCCCTGGCTTATTGGGGGACATCATCTCCCAGCTGACCTTCCATGGCTGGCCCAAGCATAGAATGGAAGCCCAAAACCCATCCCAAAACCCTGCTGGGGTACCTACTGGGTGTGGGCAGGGTTCAGCTCCCCCTCCCTAATGCATTTATTCTGCTGGGCTGGTGCCTGACCTCAGCACACAGTCAAAGATGTATTGGTTGCTAGAGGGTAACTGTTTCTTGAATCCTATGGAAATTGATGGGAAGCTTAATGCATTAGTGGAGTTGTCTGAACTGGAAAGGTAAATCAGGAAGAACAGAAACACACAGCAAAAGTTTTTGGGCTGAAACAAGCAATCCTTCCTCTTCCACATGGAGATGTGAACACCAGGCTGTCTGGACAGAAGTGTGAACATAGTGTTACTGTGAGTGAGCAGAGAGTAGGCTCCTGAGCAGATGACAGAAGAGGAAAGAAATAGTGGAAGCTGTATGTTACCATCTCCAAACTGACCAATTGGAAAAAGAGTAGGAGAGACCAGAAATTATTTGAAGATTCGCTTCCCTTCAGTGTTTTGCTGGAACTGAGTGAGCAGATATTCACAGGCTGTATTCCAAACTGAGGTTATTTCTTTAGAGCATGTTCTGGCAAAGGATTTTTGGCTACAACCCATTCTCAACCTGAATGACTGGGTGATACCATGGGGAAGAAATCAGCTAACAGCAAATTGTGGATCTCGGTTTCAGGCAGTCATTAACTGTGCATCCGTTATGCTACTTCTATATAACTCTCCATCTTGTAATACACTGCTTTTGGCTTTGACCTTGATAGGATAAAGCAGAACTACTCTTGCCCTTAAATGCTGCCCCGGGAGAAACATGGTGCCTTTGTGCACCAGCAGGAAGGGTGCTCTGCTCCCTGGGAGGATAGAGTCACTCCATAGGTGCCTGAGAAATCCTTCAGCATGTGTCACCCTAGTGTGCCATAGGGATCTCACAGCTTGGGAGCTGCTCTGGCATGTGTGCTGATCAGTCACATGTGCAGCTGGGGAATACCAGAGACTTCAAACGGGAGCACATCTGGACATGCAAAGAGCACATCTGGTGCATCAGAGTTGCTGTGTGTTTGCAGCATCACTGTATTGTGTGTGCAGTGAGCCACTTTCTACCTCTCCTGTACTCTCTGGGGAAACTTTTGTCATATTTACATAAAATAACATTTGGGAAACACCTTCCCTTCTCTGCCTCTGTGGCAAGGCTTCCCAGGTCCCTCAACGTGAGCAGCAGGGATGCTGCATCAAAGGATGAGCTGTGTCAGGACTTAGGAGCACTCCAAGGTTGAATAACTAGTTGTTATTCCATGTGATGTCCGATGCTCAGGTACCCAGTGGTGCCTCTGAGAAACATTTGCTGGGTAGCCTGGAGGGCCTTTCATGTCTTTGCCAAGAGCTGGTCTGTTGTATCATTTTCCCAGGCATGATACAGCACATGGCACAGCAGCCCACCAGGCTTTGCCCTTGTAAAGTCTCCAGAGTTATTCCCTGGGATGTGGCTGTCCCTGGAAGGGGGATTTGAAGGTTGACTACTCTATCAATGTGCATCTACATAAAGCAAGGGAAAAACTCAGGTTATTTACCAGCACCAAATTCATCAAAATGTGCTATCCAAAATGCACTTCGAGCATCTTCTATCCCTGTCCTCTAATTTGGAGTCTCTTGACTTCTTGGGAAGAAACGAGGGATGTGGGAGTCTCCCTTTTCAACTGTGTCTGGCTATATAGGATGATAACTATGGTTTCTTGTACACCTGGTCACCTTTCTGGAGCAGTTTGGGGGATTTATGCCATCCTATGTGTACAGATAGACAGCACTTCTCAAAGTGCACGGGGTGCATCAACATTCCCAGTCTTGGTGAGAGGGTGACTCTTGTTCTTCCAGCACTTGCCACTGGCAGTTGTGTTGTTGCCCAGCCCGTGTTGCCCTGGTGCGGTTTGGGGAGGCTGCAGTGGGAAGAAGTAGGGAGAGGCTGGACTGGGAGCCTTGTGTCTGTCATCAGGCTTCTGGATAAGCCAGTCCTTAACTCCCAAGTGCCTGAAAAAAGGTGGGTGGCACTTCCACTCGCACACTGTCTGAGCAAAGGGATCATGGAAGTAAATATGCACAGCTTGGTTTCAAATAAATAGAGGATAAAAAAAAATTTCCAAACTTACAGGTAGAGATGTGGAAACCTGGAAGAGGCAGGAGAGCTCTGAAAAGTCTCTGGAAACAAATGTCCTATACCTTCAGCACAGCTCAGATGCATGAATACCAGGGCTGGTTTGACTGGTGTTCCAATAAATCCTTGCAGGGAGGTAACACAGATTTTTATATTGGGATTCAAATACATTACTGGGTTTGAACAAAACCACTCTCAACTGCTAGTTAAGAAGATTTTTAAAACTTCCCTGGTCTTGCACTAACAATGTAAATGAAGAGATAAAAAAAGTAAGTGCAAGTATACTGCTATTTTAAAATAAATATTTCACCTCTACTGTTTCAGAGCACTTAGGAACACTACTGACAGTTGTTTGCTTCCTACATAAGCAAAAAAATGCCTTTCTTTCTATATCTGTTTCATGATGGGAAAGTTTGTAGGTCACCTTATCTCTGTAGGTATCAGAAACATCACACATGGCATTGCCTTAGTGTCTTTTTTTCTTGCAATTTCCTGGATTACCTGCTATGTCTTTGTTGAAGCAAAGCATATTCAACCACTGGAGAGACTTGTAAGAGAGCTAAATTAATCTTTTCTCCTGAGCTTTGCAAAATAGGTTAAACTAACACACAGTACTCATGGATGTTAAGTTCAGATATGCACGTAAAATGTGAGGCTACTGAATTAAGAAATAACTGCTGTTCATTGTTTCAGCATCTTGCTGCAGTTATATTTTTATTTTGTCTGCTATTTTTTGCCAGGCAGAGATTATCAGAAAATTGAAAGTGAGTTTAATACTGAAATATCTGTGTTACTGCTTGCGCAAAGCTCAAAGTTCCTTCAACACCCAAATAATGCAAAATTCTCAAGCTGAACTTGAGAATACATAATGCAAAGCACATTAACTTACTGGAAACTTGGGCATGGGAATTGTTCTTTGATATGCCCAGCCAACTCCAGTTTCCACCACCCTCAGTGAACACTTCACAGAATCACAGAATATTCTGAGTTGGATGCTTCATCTGATATGACTAATGAATTTAGTCTTCTGAAAATGCTGGCTTCATTCAATGCATGAAAATGCTTGTGCTTTTAAACCGTGATACTAATACTTTATCCCAGATTTTTCACATCATGTGCCATGCTCATGTGGGACTCCCACAGACTGGCCCTGTGTCACTGTCACAACTGTACTGATGTACTACTCTATCTCTTGTTTCCCTGTCCCACAATTTATGACAAGAGCTGCTACCATGTAAGTTACTTTATGTGTTGGGGTATTTAGACCATATATCATAGAATCATAGAATGATTTGGGTTGGAAGGAACCTTAAAGATCATCTAGCTCCAACTGCCCTGCCACAAAACCTTTAGGGGACTCATGTCCTGTGAAGAGTCAACCAGACCTCTTCAGGTCAACCCCTCATCTCTTCTGAATCTCAACACTGTGGTCTGGAGCTGCAGATCTGCCCTGAGAAGTGGCCTGCGATGTCCAGTCTGAACAAGAAGCAAAAGCCACCTTCTGTAAGAGGTGGATCAAACAGAGGGGCTTTGCATTTTGGCTGCAGCTCTCCCATGGCAGAAGAGTAGTGTTAACTGGTCATGAGGCTGAAAACTGTCCTGAAGGAGCCCAGGAGCAGATATCTGCACAAATATCCCAGGGTTGTTTTCCCAAGCAACTCCTTGCCCTTGGTCAAACCAGGCAGTGCGTCACCGATGCCTTTGGGTGAGTTGCTCTATCTCAGGAAGGGGCCTCCAGGACCGGTGCAAGAAAAATGAGTCCCTTCTTTTCCTCCTCTCCCCTCAGAACTGCATGTATCCACGTGATTTATGTGACTCTGGATTTTAGCTCATGCTTACTCCACGGAGAGCCTGATGGCTTCTCTGTTTGCCTCGGTGCTTGCCTTAGCACATTGTTCTTGCTGCTGACAGTTGTGCTGGTGGAGGTTTCATCTGGAAAGAAGACAGGGGGATGGCAGTGAGGAAGACAGCCCTGAGGAAGGGTTGTCGTGCTGTGTGGAGCCAGTGCTGCTTCCTGAGCCTGGGCAGGCAATTCCCACCAGTGCTCTGCTCCTCAATGGAAAATGCAGAGACAGGGAAGTGTGTTAATGAGTCAGGAACCAAACAGGTTGAAAATGTTTGGAGCATTTCTGCAGGAGCTGGAGAGAAGTAAAAATCTGCCTCCTCCATCCCCGGCTGCTACCACTGATGAAAGGAAACTGATAACTCAAGTTGAAGAAAATGAAAGCTTTGAGAGGTGAAAGCAGGTCCTCGGATGATGTGGGATACAATCACTGCTCTGCAAAAACTTAATTGCTATAGGTAACATGCCGAGTTCTGCAAATGGGAAAGAAAGAAGCACAGGGGTTTGCCAGAGGCTCGTTCCCATCAGTTTGATTGCATTTTGTGGCACTTCAGGGAAGAATGGAGCAGGAAAAAGACGGATCTTCTGCAAGCCTGTGCAGATCAGCAACTTCCACCCAAGATGGGAGGAATTCTCCAACTCCCAGTGGGCAGAAGAGATTTCTGTGTAAGAGGGGCTCGTGCAGGCTCTGCTGCTGAAAACACATCTTGAAGTAATATGTGACTCTTGATGACACCTCCTCAACACTTAGTAAATTCGACCTTTTCTTTCATGTGCCATTATACTGCCTCACATGGCTGCACAGGCAGCTAGCACGTTGAATCCAAATTTTACATTTCCAGGCAAGGAACATGTGCTCTTTCAAATTGAACAGTGATGCTACCAATGGCTGGCTTGACTTCCCTTCACCTGGAAGGTGGGAGGTCAGTTGACAGGAAATCTCATTCTCTGTCATCCAGAATTGCCATCCTTCACACGAAGGCAGATTTGGTTTGGTTTAAAGCCCTTGTGCATGCTGAGCAGTGCAGGTGTTCAGCCTCTCCTAGAAGCATTTAGCTGTAAGTGTGGTGTACTCATCCTTGGTGTTGTTAAATAGCTTTTATAAAAACTGTCTGCAAGTGCTCTGATTATAGACGACCTTCCCCCTCTGCTTAGTGTCATCTCATTAATCTATCCATTAGGTGAATAATTCTGTTTTGGGGAATAGAGCAAATACAGAAATTGCACAATGAAACACATTTAATATATTCAAACAAATTTTTCTTAATATAAAGCCAATCATTTGCTATTCATTTTTCATGTCGTGTTGAGTATTTGCAGGCTAATGTTGGGAACAGGCTGGTAATTTGGTCCTCCTTAATTTTGGCACCTGTAGTTATTTTAGAACTAGAGGCTGCTTTCTGTGGCTTTACTGCTCTGTAATTCAATACCCTTTTAGGACCTTAATGCTGCCATTACTAGTAAATTGGCCTCTATTCTGAATAAAACTCCTTACTACATTTGTTTGTTTAATTTTTATTGGAGAAGAGTTACCCAACAACCACGGGGAATGAATTTCCTAGAAGGTACAGGGGCAGTGCCTGGAATCTCTTTCCCATTATTGCCGGTGTGAGCAGGAAAGCTCGAGTCACTGTAGGGATCTGCAGGGTGCAGATGGTTCACTCTCCGTTTTGTGTAGCCAGGCTGATGTTGGTAGTAGCCCCCCTTCCCATGAGTCCCCTCTTTGAGTTATGAGCTTGGTTAACTAATCTGTGCACTTCCCTACTGACATGGTTTTCATTTCTCCTTTGAAATTTTTTTTCTTGAAAAGATAGTTTGTGAAATTTTAATTCCTTCATCCATTTTGTTGACCCTTTTCTTTGCTTGTGTATCTTGTGTGTTTTTTCCTCTGTGTTCACTTTAGCAGGGGGAGGATGAGGGCTGGAACTGGAGCTCCAAAGTGAGAAGGGGATATCTGTGCCCCTTCCTTTGTCTTGGCAACTCGGGAAGATGGAATGAGAAGAGAGCAAATAAATCCAGAAGAGTGTTTCCTCTGCTCGCTTTGCAACTTTTGCTCATACTTTTGTCAGTTTCTAAAACACAAAAAAAATTAGTTCTTGTTCAAGCAGCCTATGAAAATGAGCGTGCAGTGCCTGCCTATGCCAGAGTGCTGCCAAATGCTTCCAGCACAACAAAGAGCTCAGACTTGCTAATTTCCAGCATCCCTGGCTACTGGAAGGGAAGAAAACCCCTAAAGCCCATATGTAGTGAAGCGCCTGTTATGTAATTACTGCTCCAGCCGTCTGCTCCCTGAAGTTGCTCTGTTTCCTACAGAGATGGAGGTCAACGTTGCTTCTTTAAGATTCTGAGTTAAGGGTTTGCTGCAGACTTCTGCAAGTAGTCTTGTATGTTTGCATAATTTCGTTTCTATTTCTATTGTTACTGTAATGAAAGGTAATCATAGACAACATATCCAAAACCTTCCCTGTAAGGCTGCAGAAATCAGTCATATATAAGATGGAAAATACCCAGGCCTTTGCACCCTTAATTCACTTCCCTTGCATATATGCATTACAAGAGTATGTGATCACGTAATTAAAAACTATTGGCTTGGCAGGACCTTGGCTTACTCCTTGTGCAGAAAAAGAGGACTTCAAAAGAGAGGGAATGTTTACTTGTAGTTAAGGCACTGGTGAGGGATGTGGGAGAACTGGATCCTAACTCTGGCGCTGTCACAGGATTCCTGTGTGATGCTGGGCAGAGCCAATCCCCCCGCAGCCACAGAGGGTGTTGAACTCCAGTATCAGCAGCTCGTCTACTCTAGATTTTTGAATGTCCAACTTCCCAGCCTAAAAAAATCTGTTAGCGCTGGTTATTTGTATAAGATATGAATCTGAATAAACATACGTGCAGACAATTGTAGGGAATGGATGAAAACCTCTTATCAGGAGTTTTATCCCAGATTATTTCCTTCTGTAGCTACTCCAGAGCCCACGACTAAGGCTGGCTGTTTTCATGTTAGAGCTCTCAAGCTTTAAGGGCTCTCTGTGTCCAATTAAACAGTAGCATATCTCTTGAATATTAACACATTAAAAGCAATATACTTCCAGCAAAGAAATCTGATCCTAATTGGCCCTGGAATATTTTGTTTTCCAAACTGAGCTGTGAGCCGTTAAGCTTCCTTTTTTAAGACTAAGCAAACATTACATTCTTAGGGGAGAGTCAGCCCAAGGAATGGGGAAAAATAGACTTTCAGACCATACCTGTCAATCTTCCATTTTCCCGTGTTTTGCCCAGAAACAGGCACAGGAACTAATTGACTTCTACCCCTTCTGTCTTTTCTTCCCCTTAACATACTGACTCAAATTAAAACAAAGATAAAATTCCAGGGGAAGCTGGCATTAATCAGGATTTGGATTAAATTAAATTAAGCACTTTTTATTGAACTCAGCAGTATTAGTTATTAAAACCAGAAGGACTTTCCCAACTAGTGTAAAAAAGTAAACAATGACTCATACTGTGGCACAGATTTTATTGGGAAATTAAAATGCTCATTTTCTCTTGTTCTTTCCTTTTTCCTTCTTTTTTTTTCCCCCCCAACTTCAGACAAACACGTGTAAACAACTGCTGGTGAGCCCACACTTGCAGACCCTTAGCCCAGAGCCATGCTGTCATTGCTGGCACTGATCTGGCTCTGCTCATGGTGGCACTCGATGGTGACAGTGAAATTGCTTCTACAGAAACTGCACAGATCTCCTGTGCCCTTGATATCAAAGGGTCAGTTTTGAAGAGTATATAGATAATTAAGCCACCTTTAGCAGTCCATAGGGGACAGGCTGTGCCCTGGCAAAAGGAGCACAACAAGCGTAATCCTTCTTCTCTAAGGTGGGAGACATGGGTAGCTATAAACCAGTCATTTTCACTTTGATAATGAGGAAGATACTAGAACAAATTATAAGCCAATTTAAAAACACTTCCAGGATGATAAGATGACAAGAAACATTGGTTTAACCTAGGCCAGTCAAGAACAAATTTGTTTTCCTTTTTGACAGCCATTGATTTGGGAAGGTAATAGTAGCTCTGATATATTTTGACTGTGAGGTAGTATTTGTCTCTAAAGCAAACCGAGGACACTTGGTTTGGATGAAATAATTACAAAATAGGTGAAAAATTTACATTCCAAGAAATAAATACAGCTAGTTCTCTGTCAAACTGGGAAGAGGAATCATGCAGAAAGCCTTAAGGGCCAAGTCCAGTGTTGTTCAATCATTTCATTAACTTATTTCATTCCTTCTATTCCGATTTAATTTAGAGGAGTAGCAAACAAGCACATGTCCACTGTTGATTCCCTGTGGCATGTAAGTGTTTGTTAATGAAGACAGCTGAGAAGAAGGGAGATCAGTGGGTGAGGGTGTGCAGCCCTCCCCACCATTAGGGTGAGTGTGATGTGAAAAGCTGAAGTTACTGATCTGGACTAGCCCAGGTTTAACTCCTCCTTCCTTGCCCAGCACAGATATAAACTACTGAAAGGGCTTGGAAATTAAAAAACCAGCATAAATTGATAGCTCGTCACCAGCCAGTTCTATTGCTTTACAGATAGATAAAAGTTGTGAATATGACACAGCTGGACTGAAGGACTGGAAAATTTAGCTATGGATTGATTGGTCGAAAAAATATGTATTTCCCTTGGGTGCTGGGCAGTTTTTTGTTAGTAATGCAGTGGCCATGCATCAGTGTAAGGTGTTACAACACGGCTGGGGCAGAAGAACACCTGGGAGCAGGAAGTCCACTACACATTTAGCTTCTGTGGGCAATGCCTGATTTTTCATTGCCATTTTGGGCTGTTCATGGCCAGTTGAAATAGCAGTAGCTTTTAGCTGATCAAGAACTGGGCAGAGTCTTGCTATGTCTCACTGCAGAGGAGCACGCCTGGCCAGAAGCCACCTTTGTGTATCTGCCGCTCCAGGGTGCTGCGTACTCGGGGGTCCCAAGCGTGTACATGAAGAAGGAAAATATTTAAGAATCCACAAAGCCTAGGAACATGTGGCACCTTGTGTCTGGATTTCGTTTAAGGGAATTAAGAGCTGATCCTTAGCTGGAATATGAATCAGATCTGATTGTGTCTGTGTTGTCTAAAAGAGGTTGAGTGGTGTGCACGGGCTGGAGCTCAATCTAATGTGGAAAAGTTTGATCCAGAGCTCTGTTTAATTTAATACTTGACTATTCTACCTATTTTAGTTCTGACTCAAAGTTCAGTGTTCTTTCTCGTCAGTGGTTGTTTGTATTAGTGGAGGACATGTGTGAACCAGCGGAGAAGGACTTTCATACATTCAGACCTCAGCAAGTCCAGCAGAAATTCATTACTGGGCTCTAATGTTGTCTCTGTAGCTAAAGGGACTGGAGGAGCTTTCCCTTCACCCTGCTGCTGTGATGGAGAGGGGGTGGAAATTAATATCCTGCAACATCCCATCAAATCCCCTAATGCATTCATAGCACTGGGTTACTAATCCATAGTTTTACAAGGTTTTAAACTTCTAATATACTTCAGATATTTTACGTGCTTCAGTAAGTCTATTGTGCTATATTAAATGCATGTTAACAAAAAGTCCCATGATTAGTTTTAGTACCTTTTGATATCTAAATAAACACTGCCTGAGTAAGAATATCTATATCAAAGCAAAAATTTTCGGAGTGGTTCAAAGAAATAAAATTTAATGCCCTTAATATCATTTCTTTTAATGGGAAACCTCTCTCATTACAATCAGTCTTGACTGTTAAGGTCAGTAGGCACTAATATAATAATCTTGTCTGTTTTGCATAATAACATTGAACAAAAAGACTTATTTAGAAATTTCTGCTTAAAACTCACAGCTTCTGGTTGAACCAGAGTAGATTTTAATAAAATTTTCTATTCTTGCCTTAAGAAGATAACATGTGATGGAGAATCGTCCACAATGCAGATAAATTGTTCCAATGATTAACTGCCTTCACTGTATGTATGTATAAAAAGGAGGCTTATTTCTAGTGCATACATTTGTCTTGCTTCATTCTGTCTCTAAAAACTGCCCTGGCTTTGATAAATTAAAATGCAACGTATAATTAAAAAAAAAAATTCTTTTTAATGTATTCCGGTGCTTAAGAGTTGATTGGCATGCTATCTGTCACTAGAATAAATTGAATAGCTTGAAGTTCTTTGGTATCTCGCTGCAGAGTCATTATGCCAGCATTTCTAGGAGCAAAGCCATCTTCCATTCATCTGCAAATTTCCCCTTGCTATAGCCAGATTGAAAGCCTGCATTTCCTGTCCCAAGGAAATCAAAGCGAATAAGAAAGTGAGACTTAATTCTTTTTTTCAGACTAAATATGTGAACGTATAATCTGTAGGCTCTTTATTTTGGTGAAATTTTGAAATTTTCCAGTGTGCTGTGTGTGGCAATTAGGCTCAAATATAGAAAATATCAACCTCCAGGTGCTGGGCTTCCTGGGTTTTTGTCTACAGAGCTCCCTTAGGTGCCAGATGTCTTGCAGGTGTCAGGGGACCGTGGTGGCTGTGCAGAACCCTCTCATTCAGGAGGCTCTGCGTGCCCTGGTAGGCTAAATCCTCTTTTGTAACTTTGAGAAATGGATCAGGACTTGCCTGTGATCCATCGGGAAGGTTCAGTGGTGAAAAACCTGAGGCTGGAAAATGCAGAGGGGCAAGCAGTTGTTGAGAGGAAGGGGCTTGTGCAGGGCTCAGAGCAGTCTAGATTAAAAAAAAAAAAAAAAAAAAAGTCCAGTTATAAAATTACACATGTCCTTAGTTTCCACATTCCTACATTTCCCCACCACTCCTTTATTTGTGTTCTTTTTCTCTCCATGAAAACAATATTAACCTCAATAATACATCTCTGTCACAGCATTGCAGCAGGATCTCCTGGGAGGCACCCTGTCAGGCCAAGTGTTGCTCAGGATAAGCACCCTGGTCCTAGTTTCACCATCTGGGGTACTGTGATTTGTCTTCACAGCCGTGTGAGTGATGATGACAGAACATGCTTGGTACCAAATCACATGAAATTTGTGCTGGAAGCAGCCAGGAACTTAAACCAATGCGTTGCCCACCTACTGGTGGTTCAGGTTGCTTTATGACCAAGCATTTCCAGTGTGGCTGTAGGCACAGACCTTGACCTCTCTGGCACCCACAAGCAAAATTTTTCTGAACCCCCAAAAGACTGGCAGCACCACTCTCTCTATCTCTCTCTCTCTCTCTCTCTCTCTCTCTGCTGTCGTCCTTTAATTATAAGTTGCACTATAAATCCTAATTACTGGGACATTTTCCCAAATAACGGGCTTAAAGCAATAACAAGGGTGATGGCAAGTCTCATTTGGTGGTCCACCTTCAGCCTTCCCTCCTTCTAGGGACTGCTTCTCAGTCCCTCAGAGGGATCTCCTGCATCTCTTGCCTTTAACAGAGAGCCTGGGCAGGAGAGTTGTGGAATTGCTGGTGCATCACCTAAAACTGATGGTGCATTTCTTCCTACTCACTGATCTCAGAGTCCAGGGAATCCATCCAGCCTTGTACCACCCTCAGAGCCCTTCTGGTAATGAGTTCCTCTGCCTAATTACATATGGTGGGAGGGAAGCTGCACTGGCTGCACGAGTTGATATTTCCACCTTGTGATTTCCTGGCACTTGGTGTTCCCTTTGCAGCAAGGAGCAATGACCAAAGCTCCCCAGTCCTGCTCAGCTCCACGAGCCCCTGTCTCTGCACCTCTGTGGCTGGTGCTGTGGCTGGAGACATTCCTCTGGCTCATCCCACATAAAGCGAGGCTCTGCTGTGGGAACCTTCTTAAGCTGTTTCGTACACATGCCAAGAATTAATTTAACTTTTCTGCTGTAGTCTTATCTTTTCGCCTCAGCCATCTTCTGGCTCTACAGACTCTCTGGCATCCTTCCTCCTTTTGATGTGTTTGAAAAAAGCTTTTATTAGTTTTAAAGGCTTTAGTAAGCTGTTTCTTAAAATCTTTTTGATTTGCTTTATTATGCTCTTACATTTAATTTGCCAGAGTTTATGCTTTTTCTGGGGGTTGCTTTTGGGGTCTTTTTCCCTGGCAATCTGTGTGGAGCTCAGAGGAAAAAAAGACTGTTCCTCACACTGCAATAAGGTGGTTCTTGGGCATTTGTTTCCTGCATAAACGTCCCAACCTACTCTTCCTTCCCTGTGATCAAAGTCTGTGTCCAGAAATCTCTTCTGACAGGTGCTGTGGCATCTCTTTCCTTTCCACTCACAGCCCAGGATCCCAAGGGGCCAGTGCAGTGCAGGAAAATGTGCAAATACAAAAGGACCCCAGTGCCACCACACGGGGTGCAGAAATGCATCCTGACTGCAGTAACACACCCTGCCATAGCCACATCCTCAGCCTGCTTTCTCCACACTGAGCACCGACCAGGAGGGTGATTTAGTGCAGCACCAGGATGTAGACATCACTCCACAAACAAACCCTCAGTCACTATTTCTGTTGAGCTGGGCAGATCAGCGGTGTGCTCCTCTGGTGGTGCTGGAGGCTCACTAACCCTTCAGAAAAACTTTAGTAAAGAACATGTGATGGGCATCATGCACACCAATCCCATTCAGCCAGAAGGTGTTTGGTGGCTGTGTCTACAGATGCCTTGTCCCACAGCATCCTGCCAACCCCAGTGCAGGGCAGGAGCAGGCTCCTGGCTGAGAGCAAGCAGTGCTGCTGTCACCACCCACACCCATCCCTGTCAAGGGGTGCCTGCAGCAGAAGATCAGCAGGACCTTCTTGTGAGCGCAGCACAGCCAGCCTTCAGCAGTACCAGCTGTGTCCCCTCCCCACTCCTGGCCTCCAGTCTCCTCCTTGCTGTGGTTTTCTCTTCTCAGCCCAGGACTGTGTAGCTGCAGAATTTAATCCTCTGCTGTATCAGTGCAGGAATGTCTCCATCACCGTGGTGATGATGCCTAATTTAGGACATATCCATCCCCTTTTGCATTTCCAGCCTGTAATCTGGACACTGGGTATCTTAGCCCCAGCAGAAGCCCATCTGTGAGCTAGCTGTGCCCATCACCCCAAGCACCAGCCCTGGTTTAATTTACTGATGTAAGTTTTCTTGATATGTAAGTACATATTGTTAGTTGCTAATATTTAAGTGCATCTCCTCTTTCCTTCCAAAGATAATTATTCTGCCGTTTCCTCAGCCTTCTTTGATTGAACCACTAGTGGTTTCTTGATTCATGCAAGACATTTGATTACCTTTTCATAGGCATATCTTACTTAACTCTGAGTGTTATTAATGTCCATAAAATTACCCGGCCCAGGAACACAGTGAAAATGTAATAAAAGCTTTAGCTTCAGTGAATTCTAGGGAGTGTGAATCCCAGAGAAGGGCTGTGTGTCACGCAGCCGTGTGTTCCCTTGGGGCAATCATGTCCCAAACCCCAGAAATGGTCGCAGCCACTGCTTTAAAAAGCTCATGTGTGAGTTACCTCATGCACTTGGGCTGCTTGCATTGCCTTTGTAGCAGGAAAGTACATGTGCTTTTCTCCTTGTTGAACTTGTTAGTGCCCTGAGCGGTATATAGAAACAACCTAGATATGTTTTGCTGTTAGTGGTGCTCATGCAGTCCCTCTGTCCTTGTTCAAGAGCACTGCAAGGCTGAGCTCCTGCTAAGTGAATTAGCCAGCTTCAAAGCCAGCTGTTTTGCAGCAGCAGGGCTGGTGGATGGTCTTTTTATTAGTGTTCACATCACATTTAAGCTGCTTTAAAATGGCAGATTTAAGTTCCAGAAACATGAGGTTTAAGGAGTTTATGCTCTGCAGAAATGCTTACTGAGACCTTGGAGAGCAGATCCATGCTGGTGGCTCTGGTAGGCTTGGAGCAGTGCCGTGTGCTTTGGCACACAGTGGCATTAGTGCTGCCTCCTGCCTGTCTGCATGGCTGTGGAGCTTGGGGGTGCCTGGGGATGGGGACCCCTCCATGGTGCGTGTTCCTTGAAGTGACTTCTGAGGGAAGAGAGCCCCCAACGCCGTAATTCAGGGCCAGCAGCTTCAGTACCATTTGGTTTCATGCTGTTTGGATTGTCGACATGAGAGCACAGTTCTCTGGTAGCCCCTCCTCAGGCACTGAAGGAGTCCTACTCCCACTGACAGAATCTATGAATAGATAGTTAAATGCAGCCTGTGTTAGGGCTGGGACTTGAGCTCCCCTGGGTTTCTGTCTTTGGGAGGGGTTTCTCTCACTGAATGAACAAGGTAGTGGAAGAGATGAGGAGGAGAATAGCACTAGGTGTTATGGCATGTCCTCACTTCAGATTGCTGCAAGAAAAGACAAATGAACTGTGTGTGCCCTGGGGATTTAGCTGCCACAGTGCATCTTTCATCCCAGCAGATGTGCAGGCTTCGGCTTGCTCAGCATCCAAGTATCTCAGAGTGAAGCTGACTGGAGACAGACATGAAACTTTATATGCTCAGAAATAAGCTTGGCATCATATGCAAAAGAGTGTTCCTCCCAGTTTAGTATGATGGTATTTGGGATAATTATGATAGGATGAGGAGTCTTGGGGCTGGTGGTTGCAGTAATGGCTAGAGGCTGCTTGGGCACGTGGGAACTGCTCCAGTTCCCCTGGATTATGATACACACATGGTGGTGAGGGGTATCATATTCTGAGGAGAAAAAGCAAGGTTTTACTTCAAGTAACTTAATGAGTGACGGGTACAAGTTTTTAGCAGCACTGTAGAGGGCAAAAAGATGACAGCTAGTGGAGATATTCATACACCAGAAAGCCTGGGAGAAAATGAAGGGATAAGGGAGGCTACATGCAAATAGAAACCTCATGCTTAGGGAAAAGCTGTGCTTGCTCAGCTGGAGAAAGCTAACTCCTAGGTATCCATTTGTGCACTGCAAGCATCATCCACAAGAAGTTCATCCCTGTCAGGATGCTGGTGCCTCCTGGTGTCTGAAGGAAGTTTCTGTTCAAGCAGTGGGGAGGCAGACACCCTCTATGCTTTGGCTGTATGAGGTTCTCAATATAACATTAGTGCTTCCTTTAATTAAAAGTCATAATTGAAATTAAAATTGCTGTTCTGTCCCTGCTGACACTGACGATTTTGAAATCACTGCTTTGTGTCCCAAGTGCCTCCCTGTGCTGCTGAGGAAGAACCGTGCCAGGGACTCCAGGGTCTGCTCCATCCATGGCCCTCACACCCACTCTGCATAAGAGATGCACGTAAAACCAGCCCTGAATCTCTTTTTATTGCATGGTGCTTGCCCTCTGCTTTAAAACGAGGAAGGCACACAGCTCTGGTACTCTGTGACTAACTGATTTCATACCTATTTCTTAAGTGGCTTCTTTAAGAGGTGCAAGAGAACCTGTAAAGGCTTTTGTGATGGTAATGAGTGCCTGGTGACCCCTGAATCCTAAACACCCTCTCTGCTATCATGTTATTTGTTAAGCAACTCAGGCTAATCTTTTCCAGGAAAGATGTTTCTCATAATCTGCCAATTCATGTTACTTTCTTAATGACTAAGTCCTTGCAATTAAGTGGGGGGTTGGCCAGAGCTAAGTTGGAAAGTGCTGTCAAATAAAAGATGCACAGAAATGATAATAACACAGTTATCACTGGGGTGTGGCCTTGGCAGGGACGGGCCCCCCCAGTTTCTGTGCAGGATGGACAGAGCAGTGTGCTTGCCGCTCATCTGATGTGACCTCTCTGGGATGTAGGGTGGGTGGGGTTAGTGGTGAAGAGCCTTGAGCTCAGGTTTAGTACTAAGCAGGGCTTAAGTGACAAGTTATTTCATTAACCTGCCTAACCCTATTTGTTTACAATGGTAGGCTGAAGGTATGAAATAACAAAATGCCTCATCCTTTAAAGAGCAGGTTTGCCCTGAAGTTTGCAGCATCTTGGGGATCCGAGCCTGGTTTGTCAGTCACTGACACTCTCCCAGGACTGAAGTGCAGCATCTTGGCTTCTCCTGTTCTTCAAATCTCTACTCACAGCAGAAATAGATGACCTGATCCTCTTCTAACTTCTTTCCCCCATTTACCCAGCTCAGGTTCCCCTGGGTGGGCACTGGGATATCATGAGTGTCATATCATATCATGCATGTCCATGTGGAAATCTGTCCATTTTTGTCTCCCTTTAGCTTTGGTTCCCTCATTAATGTTTCTGCTGTACACCATCATGAGACAGGGATAATTGAGTGAGTCATAAATCACAGTCTGCTCTGGGAATTGTGAAGTGTGTATTTTAATGCCCAAGAATCTCATCTCATAGTTGATATCTTTGTTCACATGTTGACAGCTCATGATAGTCCAGTTATTCCAGCTGCCCCATGTTTGAGGCTCCCAAACCTTACATCATTGCTTGCACCCTATCCCAGGAAACATTTAATGCTTCACTGAGTGGGCAGCAATGTAAAAATGAATCATTTGTTTTCCATTTAAGAAAAAAATAAAATGTCTGATGCTTTTTGCTATTGAGTAAAATTCAGATTACTGAGTTCAGTGAAGGTGGCTCTGGAAGGTACCTTTGGTTGTGTGGGACAACAGCCTCACGGATGTGATGACCTTTTCTGGGCTTTATATGGACTGGGGTTTTTTTCAAGGATTGTTTTCTGTGCACTGATTTGTGACTCAGGTGTGAACAGGAATGGCTCTTTGGGTGTGGATGTAACTGGAAGTTTAGGCCCTCAAGATTGCACCTTGGAGTTTGGTGCAATCTCCAAGCTCCCCTGATTTTCCCTTGTCGCTGAGAGTTGTCTTTACTCTTTCCTTCCTCTTCCCTGAGCTCTCTGTGCACCATTTGAGACTGATATTGAACACATTCAGTTTGCTGTTTCACCTGGATGAGTGAAGGGGGTTGAGTGGAGGGGACTCCACCGGGTACCAAGAGGTATTGGGTCCTTTTTGTGAAGGAGCCTTCACAGACTTGGTCCGTTCAGTGTATCAAAAAAACAACTAATATGTGACTTGATTTGTGTGGTCTCATGAAAAAAACACATAATCTACTGTAAGGTCTCTTGATCTAATGACTAGAGGCAGAACAAGAGTCAGCCTGGAAGCCAAAACCAAAGAATTCCAATTAGAACTGGGACACAAATATTTAGCCAGCTACATAAACTACCTAAGGAAAAAAAAAGAGGTGGTTTCTCTTAGTCTTGTAATGCTTTATATTCAGTCTGGCTGCCTTTATAGATGCTACAGTTCAGCCAAATTTGAGTTATTTGGCTCAGCACATATATAAGTGGGTGAAATACTATAGTGTGTGATGCACAGGAGGTCAGGCAAGGTGATCTGATGGTTCCTCCTCCTTTAGAGCCTCTACGAAGTTTTAGTGTGGGCAAAAGAATGGGGCCAGTTAAGGTGTGAGGCTGTGACTCCATCTATATTCTCCCGGGATTAGTAGAGGGTCTGTGTGTCGCCCTGCCTCTTGTTCCTCTGATCTCAGGAAGGATGCTCTGAAGAGAAGCTGAAGGTTTGCATCTATAAAACTGAATTCCCTTGTTGATTTTTTTTTTCCAGCCAGCACTTAAGCCCTGCATGTTCCAGCCCACATATGAGTTTGAAATGTTCCATCATGTTTTCATTATTTGTTTAAAAATGGGAATTGTCAAGATCTTTTTTGCTCTAATTACCTGATATTATAGGGCTTCAGAGCACCTCTTTACACTCTCCAGAATGTGCCCTTGGGATGTGACAAGTCTGAGTTGTGCAGCAGATGCTTTCAGAAGAAAGTTGTTGGCATGAGTGGCTGAAAATAGAAGCTTGTTTACAAGGCTGGTTTTGCATTATCAGCTGTAGTGCTCCAATAATTAAGGCTGTGAACCTAATTAGCTCAACACTCCATAATTCTCTTCTGTCTCTCCAGAGGCTCGTCTGTCTACAGCTCTATACTGCTTCAGCTTATGCCGGGAACATCTTTATCCCAGGGCAGCTGCCTTCACACAAGTACCACCTCAACTGCCATGAATCCTGTGCTCCGTTTTCAAGTGCGCAAACCCTCCACAGGGCTTTCTAGAGAGCCCATGCTGGGATTATTTGGCTGCTTTTATTAAAACCATACAGGCAGAAGTACTGATCTCTCCTGAAGCATCAGCAGAACTGAATGATGCCATTGTTACTACTGATTGAGAGGGTGCTTTTACACTGGCTTCAAGCTTGTGTCTGTTCTTAAGTGGAAAATGTTTTTTAATGCTGAATAATGTAGTAACATTTCTGGCCAGCACAGTCTTTTTGACAATGAAACACTGCCACGCACTTGAGAACAACTCATGGCTGCTGCTTTCACCTCTCCCATCTGGGTTAGGCATCTTCTGAGCAGGTCTGAGCCTGTGCAGGGGATGGTGTTCTCTCCATCCCCGACCTGAAGTGGCTTGTTCCTCAGTGACACCCCTGCAGTGCGCCCAAGCACGTCCCATGGCCGAGATTGCCCTGTCCCTGGGCATTATCTTCTGTGTATTTCCTGATCCTCAGAGCCAACCCACGCACAACAGGGAGATGTTTTCCTTCTTGAGTGCGTGAGTTTCAGCTGTTCTGACTATCCCGTGTGTGCGTCCTTCCTGTTTGGACAGATACTTGATACATACACCTCAAATGGAAAGGGCTGGACATGATTAAAACACACTGTCTAGCCACAGGCATCTTTTTTTCACTCAATCTTCCCCACGAAGCAAACCTGAGGGGCTGTAATGATACTTAGAGTTCATTGTGCAAAGTATTCAGTAATTCTTTAACTGTTTTAGATGCAGAGATAGATGTAAGGTGTCCGTGCTGACATGCTGTGCCTGCCTGTTCTGTGACTGAGGCTTTCTAGGCTTACACTAAGGTACTTTCTATTTCTGCAGAAATACCTTGGCGTAAAAACATCAAACCTTCCTGATTTATTTGGAGTTACATTAAAGTTGGTATGTTAACTGATGAGCTTTATCAAAATACTTACATTTTTAAATTCGCTGAACTCCCAGGCTAACTGATGTTCCAAGGATAACCGATGTTCCAAGTTATTAACACGCAACATTAACATCTCCCTTTAATTACAGGTCTGTGATGAAAGCCTGTCTCCCAGCGGGTGTGTAACTCTAGAACCTGCAATGGTTCCTGGAATGTGATTAGCAGCTCTGAATCAAGGCAGGATTGTTCCCTTGGACATACTGTCTCTGCCCAGGGCGATGGCATTCCTGCAGCGTATCCCACCTCACTGTTGTTCACACGCAAGTGCAAATCTGTATTTGCTTCACTCTTTTAAAAACAGTGTCCAGTGGGCACAGACACCTTGAAAGCCGAGGTAAAAGCAAATGCTGATGTGCTGGGTTTCATGAGCCCCGTTGCTACATGGTTATGTGTGACGCGATTGGCAGACTATCAGCAGCTAAAGCAAATGCGCTCTTTCTTCCTTAGCCTTGTCCACACTCTGTGGGCTTCCTGCTGCATGCTGCCAATTGGCACAAGGCTGGGAAGAGTGGCACTGTCCCCATCAGGACAGGGGAGAACAGGACTAACTTTTTATCTTCCATGTTGTCTTCCGTTCTGGTTCACAAATGCTCCAGTGAGTTAATTGCTAGCAGAGGGAGAGGGTAGGGAAGAGCCTTATGCAGAAGAGGAGCGGGATATTTTCAGCTGGGACTGACTCAGCTGAGACAAGGACAGGAGCTGTGAAGAGTGGTAATACAGAGACTTGACTCTCTGGTCCTGCAGAGGGGAACATTTGTGATGGATCCGTGGAACTGCGGAGCTGGCTCGCCGAGCGGAGCCGCAAGGGCAGGTCCAGAGCTGTTATGCAGAGAGCATAAAGGCAAAATCTGCCACACTTATAATGGATAATTTATGATGTAACCCGCACAGAAACAGAGCCCCTCCATTTTGTGAAACAGAATGTCCTCTAGAAAATATTTGCACTTAGCTATTACACGCAGATACAAGGAAATTCTTTCAGGAGGGTTTGAGTCTAATAAAATGGGAATGTGTGACCTGGCCTGCATCATTATTTGCCCAGTTTTATCCTTTTGTTATTATTTCCAAATGTGGAATTCTCATTCCTGACAATTCTGCAGGTGAAGCTAGGCCAACAAAAAACAACGGTCTCCCACAATTACAGGGAACACCTTTTAGGGCTGTGAGGAGTCTCACAGTGCAGGCCAGCATCCAGAATGACACGTGTTCCCAGGAACTATGCTAATGTTCCTGTCAGCACCCGGGAGCCCGGTGCCGATGTGGGTGCAGAGGTGCTGACTGGCGTGGTTGGACCCCCACAGGGCTGGGCAATGCTTGCTCTCAGCCCTCCCCTATGAGCAGATGGGTTGCCGTGGCCAAAAGAGCGCAGTGTTTGGCTCGGATGTTCTGGGATGCAACAGCTTACAGATGGCACCGTCCCCTCCTCTTCCAGGACATAAATCCTCTGGGACAGAGGCCGTGCCATCTCTACGTGCTCGTGTTGGAGTGTTGGTCCTTGCATGACGCAGAAGACAGAGCTGTTGTAAGCACACCACTGGCAAGCTCCAGGGCTTTTTTTCTGCTCTAATATTTATGATTTTACCTACCAAAAGATCTCTTTTTGTAAAATGTGAATGTTCCTACTTCTACGCCTGCCAGATATTACAACTGGGAGAGATGGATCCTTCAAGTGTGTCCTTGTTTCTAGTTATAAAACCAAATTTGGACACCGGCATACAGTATTTGCGAAGGGGTTTCCGTTGGTTTTGTGGCACAGACGTGGCGGGTCCCGGTGCCTGGGGTTAGCCAGTGGTCAGTGGGGTTGTGGGCTGCAGCAGAGCCACTGCTAGCCCAGTGTGGGGACGCTGGGGCTGCAGGATGAGGAGCAATCAGGATGAAATCAATGATTATTTCCCAGAATGTAAACAGCCTTGCAGTTTAATGGCTCTATTTACGTTGATGGAGATCAGGAAACACACTTTGTTATTTTAGTCTGAATAAGCTCATGCAGATGGTAAGCAGAAGCAACGTGTTTGGAGTTTCTGGTGTTCTCTGACAAGCCAGGTCTCACATGAGTGTGTTAACCTTGCCTTTGAAAAGCTCTTGATTTTTATCAGCTTGTTTACCAAACTGTCACAACAAGGCATAAAACCACAGAAAACTCCCATGCTGATACGAGAAATGTGCATGTTCTTGGTAGTGGAAGAGGAATAGGAGCTTTCTGCTCTTTGTTAAATGCAGCAACAAACCATTTTTTTTCTACAAACCTCGGAGTGAGCTGTCGAGTGGAGAGATAGGGCTACAGGAAGATGTTCCATGCAACAAATCGCTCCCTGTTCCCACCACCTCCAGCCCCCACAGATGCACAGGGTGGGATCTGTCAAGTTGCTCAAAAAACCCATTTTTATTCTATCATTTATGGGCACCAGTGAGTCCCCTCTTCCTCCCGGGCAGAGGCTTCTTGGGTCAGCTCCCCATGAGCTGGTGCTGCAACTGTGAGAGCCGAACGAGTTAAGCTGTGCTCGCCGTTCCAAGTGGGAGCGAAGAGCCATTGCAAAATGTTTTCTCCCCCGTTGGCTCTGCGTGTTGTTTTAAAATTAAATTGGTTCTGGTTAGCAAACAAGAACAGGACAGCAAAATTAAATTTTCTGAGGAATGTTGTGAATCCTGTGTGAAAAATAAATCCCAAAATATTTTTTCCCTCCCGCACTCTTTGGCTTGCCTTTGTCCCCTCTTTGCCTGCCATGCCTCCCTCTCTGCTCCCTCTGTGGGTGTGTTGGTGGGTGGCAAGGCTGGTGTCCTTATGCTGAGGTGCTGTGGAGAGCAGGAGTGGCAGTTAATGGGAGCTGGGATATCATGGCTTGGCCATGGAAATTTATTTCTTCTCCCCTTCTGCTTATTGTCTCACATCTTCCTTCCTTGCTCCTTTGTTCATGTTGGGCTCCCAGACCACGCTCTGCCTGAGGGACATTGTTGCTCCCTCTCTGGCAGATCAATGCTGTGCAGGTCTAGAGCGTACCTTGGGCGTGTAGAGGACACAGTATTCATTTCAGAGGCAGAATTGGACCTATGAGGTATAACTCAGCCCCATGCAGATGACTACTGCTGGCCATCTGCAACACTTCAGTCTTGCTGGAGTTCAGTGCAGACTTCATTGGAGGAGCTACACCCACATAGGGCTCTGTGATGGACAACACAGATTTCTCCCTGTCTGCTTCTATCTTTCTTATTTATTTATTTGTGTGCAGATGGAAAATCTTTGACACAAATTGGCACTCCTCATATTCTGTTCCTTTGGAAAGCTTCTGCAGCTCTTAAAAGCTTCTCCTCCATTTGGTCAGCCCTGCAGGCATTCACTGTGCACTTCATAAGTCATTTCTCTAGTCATTGTTTCAGTATTGTGTCAAATCTTCTTGGCTCTTTATTTATAATTTGACAATAGTCTGTTCTGAGGGTTCAGCAGACTCTCACTGTTTCATGTGAGCTAGGACATCTTGCTTTCAGATCTTTAGGTGGCACAACAGGTTACTCTGAGTTGAGTTTCGTCATAATTGTGGTGCATGTGATGTCCCAGGGCTATCATTATATCCTGGCTTTTACTATTGCTTTTATTCAGGAAGTAAGGCCCCTGATGCCTTGTATCCTTGCTGCCCTGTGCCACCGATTCCTGGAGGCCAACCATGGTGTTGTTGTCCCTCCTGTGCTCTTTTTCAGGTGTCTCCTCTTGGCCACTGCTGGAGAAGGGAGGCTCAAACAGTTCTCCAGCATGATATAGAGCAATCACATGGACTCAGCTGGCTGGCAAAAACAGAGTGCCAGACAACAGGTCTAAGAGAAGATTAAATGTCTCTTGGGAGGTAGCATGAGTCTGCTGAAACTTTGCTTCCTGGTGGCATGTGAGGATGGGTGCCTTGTCCCTGTGAGCAGTGTTTTCTGGAGAAGGGCTGCGTGTTGGACCTCTTGCCTGGAACAGGGCTGGCGTGGGCAGCCAGGGAGCACTCCTCCCTCACCATCAGACCATTAGAATAAATAAAACAGCTCTACTTACGCTGGATGAAATCAAGTCTTCTGGATCGCGGCCTAAACACGGTCAACAGTTCCTCTGGGCCCTTGAGCTGCCAATAGCTTGCACCTCCTAGTGAGTCTGTCCTTGGGAAGGAGCCATTAGAGGCTAAGGAAACTTTGCAGATCTCCATCCTTTGAGAAGTGGGAAATCATCACTGATAGCACTTGCAGCACCTCTTGTGTCAGGAAATGGGATACACAGGAAACACAGAGGTTAAAACCCAGCACTCATGCAGCATCCCAGCCAATGCCTTCCTGGAGCGTGGTTATCAACAGCATTTCCAAAACTCCTCCAGGGCACTCTGGAGGCTGGGTTGCCCTTCTGCTCTGTCTTTGTGGTGAATAGATTGTATTTGAGTGAAGAGCCATCAGAAAGCTAATAGGGTTTTCCAGACCCTATAAGAGTTGTGGGCTTATGTTGCGTTTGCCATCCCAGGACTTGTCAGCACTGGAGTACAAGTAAAATTCACCAGAAAGGAATAATGATCAACTAGGCCTGACCGAGCAGCTTGATAAACTTCTTCCTGCTGCTGCCACCTCTTCTAACACAAGTGCTGCATATGCGACTTTCTTGATTGGATGGCCAAAAGTGCTCTAGAAAGATAGAGTCTGTTTCTACACACATGTGCATAAAATATTTCACATTCCTCCCTTAATCACTAGAGATATCTTCTTCATTGCCATCAGTCTTTGTGATCAAAGCTGTTGTGTTGCACAGCAGCACATCACCACCAGGTCTGGTCAGTGGGAAGAGACTGAGGCTGCCCAAGTTTGCTGCTTTCATCCTGGGCACCCTCTGTCTCTCTGTTTTCTGCCCAGGGGATGATCGTAGTGGCTGACTTGTCCTCCTGGTGTCCAGATGCTTGCCCTATTAGTCCCCCTGGTGCTGACATAGCAGAAGATCATGTGGAACCCTTGGTCTGTGGTTGCAAAAGTGGTTAGAGTTTTTATATTTTTATCCTATCACTTCTCTTTAAATGGAAATTCCTTATTCTAAAGTTTCAGACTGAGGGTTGGAGGAGATGACCTGAAATCTGGGTGAGAATCTGTTGAGTCATTTCTGAGTGTTGTGAGCATAAGTATATTACTCAGTTCAGAACATGTAGCATTTGTCAGCTGTTCAGTAATGCACAAGCCACATTTTGCAGGATGAGGCTTCCAACATCCACAGCCTCAGCAGTAAATGGAGCAAGGTCATTGTTAATCTGGAAAGTAAATGCTTTTGAAGCATTTCCTCTCAGGACAAGACTTAGTCTTTTCTTCCAGCTGCTAACACCTTCCTTCCTGCTCAGAACAAGCACATAACCTTCCTCAGACACAGAAAACTTCCTGTTCTCCACTGCTGGAAGCTTTCATCCCTCCTTTTGTGTCTCCCTTTAATCTCCCCCAGCATGCCATGGTGTGTCCATCTGCCTTTCACTGGGCTCACCTTTTCTTGCACTTCCCTCTCCTAATGCTGCCCACACGGTTCCCATTTACCAAAGATGGGAGCCAGTGGGCATATCCCATAAATAATCTGAGGCAATGGGATTTTCAGGTAGCATTATTTAATTAGAGACTGCCAAGCAGTTTGGGGGGGAATTTATTTTAATAAGTTGATTTTAATATTTTCCATGCATTTATTTTTCAGTGGAGATTATGCCATATCCAGAAATAAAACCATTTACTTAACCAGTGAGATATTCAGTTAAACCCTGAGAAACTATGCTTTTTTAGATCAACCTTTATCCCCAAGAATTGTCTCAGAAGGCTGTCTCCTCTGGCTGGAGGCAGAATCCCTTTCAGAGGTTTAATGGTGGTTATTTGTTTAGCTGAGTAAGTTGAAAAATCTGACAAGTATATTGCAAAAACCTCAGATCCCTCTCCCAGAAGGCAAGCCAATGACACCATTAGCTTAATCCAGCACCTCATATACTCGATTTTAATATGACTCTTTAGCTCCAGAGTTTGATGTATTTTCAGTTGAAGGATTTGTGTTTCAGTAGTAAGAGGGGAGCAGGAGGGAGGACAGTGCTGTAGGTCACTCAGCAGTTGGGTACATATACGTATTAAAAGCCATGCAGAGGATCTGCTCATGAAAAGAGCTGACACCTGACATCTAAATCCATTCAGGGAGTGGAGTAACTCACGGTGCAGCCTTTTGCTGTGTGCTTAGCTGAGTCCCACATAGCACCAGTGAGTTGTGCTATCCTCTGCCTCTTCTGCCTATGTGGCTCCCTCTGTTTTTGACAGCCACCTCTAGGCATGACACCATTAATGGATGATACTTTGGGCCTACTGCCCTGGAAGGCTGTGTGAGCACCCTTCCCATCACTACAGCGACCAAGGATGTGCCAGCCAGTGTGGAGGAGTTGTGTGGCAGCAGTGCCTGCAGGGTGATTGCTGTGAAATTTAACATCCATCCAATCCAAGTCCATGTACCTGCAGTGTTGATCCACAGGGCTGGGCTGGCTCTGGGTTATTGTCCAGGAATCTGAAGAGGTATGTAGCCTCCACCCAGGCAGGGCACTTGGGATGCTTACATCACTAGAAGTCATCCCTGTTCTTCCCTGCTCACCTTGAAAGAACAAAGTAGTTCAAGCGATATCTCCATTGCACTAAAGCTGGAGGAGATGCATCCCCCTGAAATGCTGGCAGATGGTGAGGGGAAGTTGAGAGTATTTGGGATTCATCTGTGCCCAAGGGAGTAAAGGAATAAAGATACTTCCAGTGTACCAGGAGTAAAACCACTTCAGCAAAATGCAGAATTATTGTAAGAGGGCATGCTGATAGTGGCAAAATTCTGGGTGAAAAATGCAGAAAAGGTATTTATTGAATACATATGAATCTTCTGTATTTGGCAAAACAATTTGACACAGATTTCATAGTGATTATTGAGCACTCATGTGGTTTAGGTTTCCTAAGTGGTCTTTTCATTTGTTCTGTCCCTCTTCAGGTCTGCTGCTCTTTCACACGTCAGATTAATGTAACTAACAGTCATGTCACAGTTAATTGTCTCGATGAACACTAAAGAAAAGAGCTGTTCCTATGTCAATACGTTGCTTAGTCTTTTGCACTGAGTTACCAATTGATATTTTCCTCTTTCTTTCTCTTATTTGTGTGTATTTGGAGGGTATTTTCCTGCTCTTCTTTCTGCTGCTCTCTCCCCTGACCCACAGCACAGCTGTTGCCTCTCCATGTCTCACTGGTTGGGAAATGCTGTCTTAAACTCCCTTCCCCAGAGATCCTCTTGACCTGTGCCCTAAATTTGTTCAAATTTGCTTTTTTTGAAATACATTATCTTTAATCCGTTTTACTTATTCCTTCACTGCCTTAAATTGCTGGACTTTTTTTTTTGTAACCACTTGCACTCAAATTTACTTCCATTTTTGAATTATTAATCAACTTTCTGCATCAATAATATCCAAGTAATAAACATCCCCTCCCCTGTTACTTTCCCTTCTCCAGAGCAACTGTTCCCCATGCATTCCAGCAGCTTGGAGTGTCTGGGACCTGCCCTGCTCTGTCTTTAGCAGATAACAGGGTAATTAAAATTACCAGTTCCTACCAACGCCAGTTATTTTAGCTGTGTTAGTCAGACACCCAAAAAGATGTCCTCCATGTTCTGTTTGTCATTAATGAAGTTCTGTGGGACATCTTCTGTGATCCTTTTCTTTTTCTTGCTCCCTGGAGATATGCACAGCATCTGTTTCTCACCTCGTTTTGAACCCCAAAATGTTCTTCATACAAAAAACCCCAATCAACCCTCCTATTTCCTTCTTCTTTTTCTTAATCAGGTGACCTCATTTCATATCAGCATTCCTCTCCAACAATCTTTCCATGAAGCATGTGTGAGGCTAATTGCTGTAATTGTTTATAAGGGCTTTAAATGTGTCTTGTTTGTTCTCCTGGCACTTACGTGCAGACAAGGCTGCTTTGGCTCTGCAGCTGGTGAAGAGGAGGAGTCTGAGCAGACGTGTCCTCCCACAGCAAATCAATGGTTTTATGAGATCCTAAATGCCCCACATAGCAGTGGTTTGCTGACAGAGCTTGGTAACGCTTGTAGGACAGCAAAGAGCTGAAGAATTGGTTGGAAGCTTGGGACATCTTGCATTAGTGTGAAGATGCTGAAGACCTGCAACAAATGCTGCTTAATGAGTGTGTTTAAAGGAGGCTTGACCTTAATCTTGAGCTATCCACAAGAAACAAAAGCCTAGTAGGGCAGGGGTATAGCGAGTTCCAGTCACTAGAAGGCCAAAACAGGTAAGTTTGGACTCAAAGCCAAGTGCTTATTTTCACCATGGAGGTTAAATAGCTGCAAAATTTCACACGGGAGTAGGCTGATTTCCATACTTGCAGCAGATTTTAAGCTGACAGTGCGTACCTTTATAAAATATCTGATCTGTCCTGCTGAGGGACTGGGTTTGACTTGTGCACTACACATGTGCGTCCCAGGCTGCCTCGTGCAGGACATCAGGCTAACGATGCTAGCCTTTTCCAGCCATTCATCTGTGCCTCCAGAATCAGGTTCAGACTCCACCCTGTGTGCTCTGGTACAAGATTCCCCCAAAGATTAGCCAGGGAGAGCTCCTGCCAAACCGGGTCCCTCCAGCTGAGCCGTGTCTGTGAGCCCAGAGGAGCAGAGAGAGCCAGGGCCAGTTCCTTCAAATATTTTACAGATTAAGACCCGGGTCTGGGATCTGTGGGAATCAGTGGAGGTCTGACCCCAGCGGATTGTGGTCCTTGCTGCAGCACTTGCACTCTGCACCAGTAATTGCCATGTTCCTCACCTACCAAGCGTGGTCGGTCGCTGTTGTGTTCAAACACAGCCACACTCAGCACTGCAGACGAGCCCTCTGACATTATCTGAGTGCAGCTGGAGGCATCTACTTTAGCCTTGAAAATGCCTCTTTCTTGGCAGAGCTCTGTGTTTATTATAATGCTGTCTGTAATGTGCAAAAGTACATTTCTGTTTTAACTTCCTTCTTTATGTACTAAAGAGTGTGGTTTTAATTAAGGATTTCAGATTGAAACATTTCCGGTTTTATGTGTTGTTTTTTGGTTGGGGTTTTGGGTGGGTTTTTTTTTTAAGGCAGTTTTCAGTTAAAATGTTTCAGAGTTTTGAAAAATACCAGATGCCCAGCTCACAAAGTGTGCGAAGAGCCGTAGTCACTCCCTCTTCCTCCCAGGCAAGTCAGCTGCTCCGCTGAGTAGGAACAGCCAGGGATGGCCGATGGCGAGAATGGGGTCAGCAGGCAGGAGAGGATGTGCCGGGATAGGGACAGGAGGTTTCAGCAGCACACCACCACTGCAGCTCCTTGCACCATACGAAATATCGACTCAGACCCACAAAACAAAGCACCTGATTTTTGTGGATTCTGGGTTTGTAGAATAGCTAGGGATTTTAAGAGGAGATGGCCAGACCCCTGTTTAGCAGCAGAGCATTTCTGCTGTAGTAGCCGGCACTGAGGGACTTCAGGCGTGCCCCTGCCATCACTGGCCACCAGCTGCAGTCCCTGCCCTTGGGGAAGGGAGGCAAACAACTTGTAAAGTAAACTGGTTGTTTTGCTGCACATCAACTGCCATAAAAGGAATAATAAAAACAAGCCAGATTTTAACTCTCCTGGTAGTAGAAGAGCTCAAAAACATCTTACAAAGGCACCCCAAATTTTTGAAAACAGCAGGCAACGAAAATTATGTTAAAACCAGGTTTCTTGAGCCAGTCCCATGATTTTTGTGAGTTTGACTCATGATTTTTGAATGTTGGGGTTTGGCAACACTAAAGTCCTCAGCTTGAATTTGTTCCCGATGTGGTAGTTCAGCCTCCTCGCATGACTGATCAATGTCACTCCGCTCTGGAGCAGCCAGAGATCTGGGGGGTGGGAGGCAAAGGGCCTGGTGCGAGGCTCTGCTCTTTCAGTGGCTCCAGGGATGCTGTGGGGTGGATCTGGCTTGCATCCCTGCGTGAGGCTCTTCTGAATCAAGCTGTGTGTCTGCCACATGACAGCAGTTTAGGCAGCAAAAAAATGGAGTATGGGAGCTGCTGGCTGGGCTGAAGGGAATTGGTGAGCTAGATGCACAGCTTACCTGGACTAAGCATTTTCCTGAGATTAAGTGAACATGTTAAAAGCATGTTTTGTACCTGTGCATCTTTCATTCCTGTTTAGTCATGCAGCATCTGTACAGGGTGTTTCTCAGGCTGTTCTGCCCAGCTCGCTTTTTGCAGGGAAGCGCTGAAAATGTCCATCCTCTTGCTGCAGTGTTAGTGCTTCAGGTGCTGCTAGAAAAAGTATTTCTGAAGAAAACCTCTGCCTTGAAAGAACAACATGCATGCACCTTGCCTGAGCAGCAAGTGATGCACAGGGTATGTGGATTCCCGTCATGGCTGTTGTCATGTGCCCTACAGCTGGCAGGAGGAGGTGAGTGTGGGGACAGGCACAGTACAGTTATTGTCTTCTCACTCTGCCTGGTGTTACAACATCCAGCTGAACAGCAAGCTATGGCATTATCTCGTATGTACCTCTGTGGCTTTGGGCCGCACAGAGTTTCCTGTGCCTGAGAAGTCAGACTCAGTCACAGGAGGTCCCCCTCCATGTGCCTAGGGAGCAGCACTGTGCAAGGACCAAGTCACCTCTCCTGGCAGCACAGAAATGGCTCATGTTTGCACCTGAAGCCAGCTTTAAACTATATAAATCACCATTTCCCCATCCATCAGTAATGCTCTGCAGCTGCCCAGGTACCCCTGCCTCAACACCCCCCATCCCAACGGGATTCACAGCCCTGCCCTCCCTGTGAGGTGGCCAGGGAGTGCGTTTGGTCCTCCCATCGGCCATCCCTGTCCATCTCTAGCTGTCTGCCATGTGGGAGCTCGCTGAGTGCTTGAGGAGCTGACCACTTCTTACCTATCTGGGAATGCTTTTAAATTGTTCCAGAAACTGCTGTTTGTTGATAAATTGGAGTGATTGCAGAGAAGTGTTTTAACTAAACCGTGTAAAAGAAGGAATGAACTGCAGCACAGCACTGCCAGCTGTCATTGGATTTAGAAACACACATCATAGATTTTGTTGCTTTTCAGACAGCTGCGCTTATAGCTGTTCTTATAGCCATATAAAACAGTCATTCTGTCAGCAAATGGTCTGGCAGTGGAGCTGGGTTATGTCTGCAGCCGTGTTCCCAAGCCTGGCAGGTTTGCTCCCTCCACGTGCATAGGTGAAGCCTGGAGGAAGGCAGCTTTGTGGCTGGTGGGGTAACCCTTCCCCAGAGTCACAGCTTTGCACAAGGTAAAGAGCAAAACCCTGGGCTGTGCCCACCACCTATGCAGGGGATGGTGCCGACAGGGCTTGTTTCCAGCACCCCTGCTCATTAGAAATGGATCATTCCCACACTGAGAAGGGGTTTTGGAGGGTTTTACCCCAAGTCTGCTGTTGCTGCTCAAGAGTCTGGCTAACTGCAGGTCGTGTTCACAATCCACAGCCTGTTATAGCAACACTCACAAAGCAGGCCCTATCTGCTGTGGTCCATCCTATTTGGACTTTAGAGCTAAAGCTGAGAGTCACAGAGACTGGAATTAGATTTTTCCAATTTCCTCAAGAGAGGAAAATAGTGCTATCAAATCTGAAGCTTTACACAGGTTCAATATATAGCTTTTGATAAAACCTTATCCAGGAGGGGTTTCCTATGTAAAAGACCAGCTTTAAATGCCTAGACAAAATAATATTTGAATAGTTTCTGCTCATTTTATTTGCATTCCTTTATCCAAAATGGAATGACTCAAGCAAGCTGCTGACTTGACTCACTGCTGCACACGCTGTTTCCCACCAATCCCTTGTGCAAGCAGTGTCAATGAGATGGAATTGCCACGCAGGCTGTCACCGTCTCTTGACAGGACAAGCTGCCTCCCACAGAGGCCCCCAGGACACCCAGAAGTGCAGACACTGCTGAGCGCTGAGGATGCTGAGGAGCTGTACCCAGGTTTTCCCTGGAGCAGTTTCCATGGCTCAAATCCAGTGATCTGGGGTGGCCAAGAAGATGTGGAAGAGCAGGTGGTGCTCACAGTCTTATTTTCCCTTGCTCTGTTCTTCTGCTCCACTCAAACATGTTGCACTCTCCCTGCTCACCTCCGTTTCCCTCCGAAACTTTAGAAGATGCTGGATTCATCCTGATCCAAAAGGGAAAATACCTTAAATTGTGCAGCAGGAGAAAACAGCTTTCTTAGCTGTAATATGATCTTGGTTTCTTCCCAGACACCAGACTGGAACAGAGGGTTTGGAAATTGCCCCTCTGGCCATTATCTGAGCTTTACAGCACTTGGAGATTGAACCCAGATCCCACATCTCTTCTGAAGCTCCATGTCAATTTACACTTGTTCCTAGAAACCATTACTGTCCTGTGAGCTCTTTACCATGCGAGGATTGAAAACAGAGCTATTCTGCTCATTTGAGCTCTGGTTTTTTGCATGAAGGCAGAGCTCAGGGCTCATTCCTTTTTCTCACCATCTGAGGATTAAGCCCAATCCTGACTGTTTTCCGACCTCGATACCATTTACACACTGAACCCAATGCCTGTGGCTTTTATCTGAGCCCTTAGAGCATTTGGAAACAGGCCATGCCCCTTGTCTGGTATCAAAAGAATTATATTAATTTGGGATTCATTCCACAAAATGAGGCTGTCAGCCAGACTCCTTAGCAATTGGATATTGAACCCAGATCCCGTGGTTGTCTTCCAAGTTATATGCCAGCTGGGAACTCAGCCCACAATCCATGGCTGCCAGCCAAGCTCCTTATTGGCGAGAGAGATTGACACCAAGCCCCCAGACTGCTATTTCTGTACGGTGGTGTTAAGGACTAAACCTTGCTCACGTGGTCAGCATAATCACCTCTGCTCTGGCAGTGAAATGAAAAATCTAGTTAAAGACTTGAATGAATATTGAGGGTCAATGTTCGGCTGCTTAAAGACCGGGGATGATGACAATTCCCTTGGACAAAGGCCCCCTTGATACTCCAAAGGGAATAGCCCCAGATCCCCCATCTGTCCTCCAGCTGGATATAAAATCCAGGTTCTCATTAATACACAGTACGCAGCATTTCTTTGCTGGCTGGCAGTATTAAAGCCAGTTCCTCCAACTTTCAGGTATTCTTCAGATGGGATTAAACTAGATCCCTTTTCTATAGCACTGTTAGGCTCTGCCAAAGCACTTCTTGTCACTCAGAACAGACCTCCAGCATTGCACCTTGCCTTGGAGAAATAGGAGAGCCTGGCAGGTACAGGAGAGCAAGGGACAGTTCTGAAAACCTCAATCCTCTTTGGAGGGCATTGGGAGTCTGATCAAGTAGAGAGATCATTTCAGGTGAAATGTGTATCTGAGGCAAGCAAATTTTTCTCTCCAGCCAGCAATTTTTCCCAAGAATTCTTCAGAATCTTTATACAGTGTGGTTTTACTGGATGGCAAAATGCTTCAGAAGACTGAATTAAAACCAAACAGCTTCCCAGCTGGGATGGTCGTCATTAGAATGCAATTTCCAGCAACTGTGTGGGTTTCTTGGTAGCCTTAAAATCTCTAAAATTCTCATTAAGCAGCAGCTTTGAAGGAATGGCTTAGCATGCAGCTACAATAGGAAAATCTTCCCTTGATCCGGTGGGTCAAGCTGGATGCTACAGTGCATATGGACAGTGTGGGATGTTGCTTTGCCTCTGAACTTGCAGTGATGGGGAAGGCTGATCTTTGGTGCTCTAACTGGGCAAATTGGGGGGTGGGGGGCGTTCTGGTTGCCTTGTCTGAAACTCTGTCATGACTGGAGATGCAATCCATTGGAAGATTCCAAGCCAGTGTTGCAGACCTGTCCCATGGGTCTGGAATTACTCTAATTGTTTGTTGCATATCTTCTGATTCATATTTATTTGCTAAGAAAACATCAAGTCCTTGCCACACACAAGTGGTTTTATGGGGATTTTCAATGCAAGAGAGCCAGAGCAAATGGGATTCAGCTGACTGTGGTGGCCAATTTGTTTGTAAATAAATTTTCCATGTACCCACTTGTTCTTCTGTAAGTGGGAATATCTTTCTTTCTTCATTCATTGCTCTGACCAGCCATCTTACTCATCTCTAGTCTGAACAGCCTGTACTGCTCTTTCTGCCCCCTCCCTGTAAAGTTCTCTTTAGGCTTCTCTTTGCTCTTTGCCAGGTCTTTCCCAATCCTATCACTCCGCTATCTCCTCTGGGGTGCTCAAGGGGCAGGGGATGCTGCTGGCTTCAGTGCTGGCACCAGGAGCTGCGTTGCAGGGACGCTCCAGGCTTGCTCAGAATTTATGGAGAGCGCAGAGTTGAGCAATGCCTGTAATTAGTTGAAATCATTGTTTCTAGAGCTACATTTCTTTGCTTTATCCACAGAAAGGTTCATCTGTTGTTCATTGGACTGATCTCTCAGCTAACCTGCAGATTTGGGAATTGTGCTGTGTGCTGCCCACCCCATGCTCAGCTCTCATCCCACCCTCCTTGGTGTGTGCATACTCTGTACGTGCAAGAGATAGATGTGGTGGATGGTGGGGATAGAGGTGGAACAGGCTCTTCTTTCCCATCCTTCTGGTTGCCTTCTCAGATTTATGAAAGCCCCTGGTACACGGTGCCATGCCTTGCCACCTCTCAGCCCACTGACTGATCCCAGCCTCCATCTCAGTGTACACATGAATTTCCACTCTTCGTGCTAAACTCTGCCAAAGCAAAATTCCTGAAGCAGAATAAAAAATGTGGAAGACTTTCAAACCCAGAGATTCTTGAACTGTCCCTCTTACCAAACAGCAGTCAATACTGTGCTCTTTATAAAATCTCTAGTATAATGTTTAATTCAGTAACTACAACTGGAAAGTCTTTCCAATTATTTTAAACTGCCAGAGATATTTTAATGTGCCTCAGATTTTGTGTTGGCATGCTACAGAGTTAAGTACCATCCATCTTTCAGAGAACATTAAAATTTAGCCTTGTATAAAAAGAAGAATAATGGGAAAGAATCCCAAAGGATGTACTTGTCCCTTGAACCCCACCATCATTTGTGGTTTCACAGACACCTTCTGCATTTTGAAATTGTTTGTCTCTCTGTGCAGGGTATGAGATCAATACAAGCAGCTAAAAGCTTGAATTTCTGTGCAGAGCTTCAGCTGAAGGCAGGACTGGGAGCAGATCTTCACTGGTGGCCACCTAGCCATGCATCACTGGGCGGTATTCACTCCCTAAATGACTTTTAGCCTCTGCAACCAAGGATGTAAAAGGCTGAAAAATCCCAAATATCTTCTGATTTAATTTTTGTGCCAGGGCTACATGGCCTCTGTCTCTAACTACTGGCTGCTGTTTGTCCCAAACCCACTGAAACACCTACCCCAGTGAGCCCCCCACCCCCACCAAGGCTGCCAGCGGGTGTGAGGGGATAGAGCATGGGGCTTTGCTGCCTTGGGTAGCCTCACTCCAACTGCACGAGCATTATAAATGGAAGAAGCTGACTCCCAGCATCCTTGCACTTTTTTTACTTTTTTTTTCGTTATTCCTTCTTGCTGAGCTCAAGTGGCACATGAGTGCTGAGCATGTGCATCTCTGCACTGGGCAGAGGGGGAGAAGGAGCGGGGAGAACATCTTATAAATCTAGTTCTGCTCTATTAAGATTCATTCTGGTACGACAATGGCTTTTTCTATTGAAGTGCTTTGTGAAAGCCTTGCCTAATGATCTGTTAGCTGGGGAAAGGTTAAATTCCTGTATGATTTTCTTTGTTTGATGAAGAAAAAACAGTGCAATTATCCAGAATTCAAAGTGAGTTTTAGCCAGCTGTTAATAATACTGAGATTCTTCATGTTCTCATTACTCAAAAGTAATGTTGCCATCCCTAGTCATGGCAGTAAAATATTTATAGCATTTTCTTATGGCCTTATTTGTACATATGGAGGACTGGACATCACTCAAAGTCTTCTAAATGGGCTTCTTTTTGTGCTTTAGCCATCCATAGAATCATTTGGGTTGAAAAAGACCTCCAAGATCATTCAGTCCAACCATTATCCTAATACTGCCAACTCCATCACTAAACTATGTCCCTAAGTGCCATACCTACACATCTTTTAAATATCTCCAGGGATAGTGACTAGACCACTTCCCTGGACAGCCTGTTCCAATGCTTGATAATGCTTTCAGTGAAGAAATTTTTCCTTGGATCCAATCTAAACGTTCCCAGGCACAATTTAAGGTTCTCTCCTCTTGTCCTTTCCCTTGTTGCTTGGGAGAAGAAGCCAACCCCTCCTCGCTACAACCTCCTCTCAGGTAGTTGTAGAGAGTGATAAGGTCTCCCCTGAGCCTTCTTTTCTCCAGGCTGGATACCCCCAGCTCCTTCATCTGCTCCTCAGAAGACTTGTGCTCCAGACCCTTCAACAGCTTTTTTGTCCCTCTTTGGGCATGCTCCAGCACCTCAACATCTTTCTTATAGTGTGGGGTCCAAAACTGAGCACAGCACTCAAGGTGCAGCCTCACCAGTGCTGAGGGCAGGGGGGTGATCGCTGCCCTGGTCCCGATACAAGCCAAGATGCACTGGCCTCCTTGGCCACTTGAGCACGCTGCTGTCATACACTGCATCATGGTGTTCTTGTCATTGCACTGCAGCTGTCTGCAATGAAGATGTCCAGTTTTTAAGGCGATCATCTCAGAAGTGAGAAACGTGCCCTTTAACCACTAATGGTTGGGTAGCTTGTGCACACTGATCATCAAGACTCTGCCAGGGTCACTGGATTGGTGCTTCCAAGTTTGCACTATCCCAAGACAGTTGCCAAGAATGAAGGAGGAAAGTGGATTTGGTACGTGATACTCTTGATATCAAGAGTGGCTGTTTTGACAATCTGGTTTGATGCAGAGATAGGTTTATTAGTACTTTTCTGCTCTTTGTAGCTTCATTGCAGGCTGTAGGTCGGTCTGTCCCGGGAGACCACTGGAAACGTGCAAGACTGAACCCCAGACATCTGTGTGTTTCTCCCAGCTCACTCCCCTGATTGCTGAGGTTTCCAGCTTGGAAAGTCATGGCAGAACATGAAATACACGTGGCATCTCTGCGTCCAGGCGCACGGAAACAAAATAAGTGTCATGGGGAAAATATAATTTCACAGTGGCAGGCCCTGCATTGGGATAAACAAATGTCTTGTTTCCTCTCATGGATGCATGGAAAATCAATTCCCAGTCTTCTGCAGTGGCTCCTGAACATGAACCAAATCCCTTTTTGTAGTACAATTGTTTTGTGCCGGTGAAAAGGTTTCATTTCTAGCAGAGGAACTGCAGGTAACAGATATGTCATTTGGGTGTCTGTCTTCTCTTTACAGGAGTCTCATTTCAAGTGCAGCTTTTTGCCTGGGAGTCTGAAGTAAATTAGTAATAAGTAACTGTATCTGCCTTTAATTCACTAAACATCCAGAAAAACAGCTAATGTGCCTGAACCAGTGGGATGAATACATTAGATTAATCTAATTCAGCTACTTTTCACTCAAACAACCAGTAGCATTTCAAAAAAGGTTGTGAAAGGGATTAAGAATTTCTCTTCCACGTTTTTGCATTCTTCTTCTTCTTTCCCTTACTTTTCTGTGCTGCATTAAATGTTAGTTATTCAGTTAGCTTATTTCCTGGACCCTCCTTAAAATTTTACTTTAAAAATAAGTTTATTCTTCTCAGACCTCAGAGCTGGCTCTGTATTCACTGAGACTTTCAGTGACCAGGAAAGGCAACAGAATAAACATAGACATATGGTGAACAACTTATTCCACCTGGAGTGAGCAGCTCCCACTTGTCACTGTTTCACTTGCACCTCAGGTGGGCAGCATGGCTGCAGGAAATCTTGGAGCATCGCTCCTGGGCTTAGAGCAATTCCCTGAGTGTGTGGTGGCCTTCCCTCCACCCCCTTCACCTCCCTTGGCAAAGGTGGTGCATGCTATCACCCGGGTGCCATGGTAAGTCTCACGTATCCTCTGCTCCTTTGTGCCCCACTTTTTTTGGAAATGTGCAAATAGACCCAGAGCAGGCTGCCTAGACCCTTCACTGTAACAACAAATTACTGAAAGCTGACCTAGGTGTGAGTATTTCTCACTGCAGTTCAGTCTAGATCAGGGTTACCTCAGTTTTTGGAGAGAATATCGTGCGCAACCCTTTGCGTCCAAAGCCTCAGGCTCCATCAAGGCATAAGACCTAAATGGCCGCTTTGCTGCCTGCAAGCCCTGCTCTCCTGTCAGTAGATTGCTTCAGTGTGATTTGTTCTTGGCACTTTCCTGTGGCTGTTGATCATCTCCTTATATTTTGTAAGTGCTGACAAGCAACTTGGTTATTTGTCCAAGTATTTTTCTGGGACCTGAAGCCAGTCTGCCTACTCTGTAATTCCCAAGCACCTCCTTCCCCTCTTCTGAAAGTGGAGCCTATGGTCTGCCCTCCCTGGCCCCCTGGAACCTCCCTATCCCTGGTGGCTCTTCACAGTTAAGTGGTTGCATCTCCAAGGCTGCTTCAGGAAGCTTGCTGAGTTCAACAGGCAGGGATGATTGAAAACACCACAGTTATCTAATTGCTCTTTAACCAAATCTCCTCTCGCTGTCACGTGAGTTTGTATCCTGCTAACGCTGGCGTTAGCTTCATCAGCAATTTGATTGCTGTTGAGTTTTAGGTAAGTTTTCAGAAAAAAAAAAAGGCATTAAGTGTTTTGTCTCTCTGCCCTGTGCTAATGTCACACCTCCCTAGATAGTGGGTTCGCTCTTTCTTTTGTCTCTCCTGTTGCTACTGGATGATGCCCCCACTGCTCATCAAGGCCACAGTACGGGGAGAAGCCATCCAGGGAGTTTTGGGGCCAGCAGATAGAACACAGATCCCACAAAGCCCTCAGCACCCTGCGAGGGCTTGCTGGGCAGCAGGGTTTCTCCAGGCTGTCACTAGGCAGGGAGCCCCGCTCTCCCCAGGCTCAGGGGGTGACACAAAGCTCCACTCCTGGCGTGCAGGACAGATGTCTGCCAGGTGCATGATGCATGGAGGCTCTACTTGGTCATTGCTGGGGCTGGGTTACTGCACTGGGGCTGCAGAGCAGAGACCAGGCTGTTGTGGGCTGCAGGAGAGGTGGCAGCTCTAGGGTGGTCACTTCCTTGTCTGCTCCCCAGGCACTGCAGGGATCTGCTCTGAAAGAGATGCAAGGCAGAGTAAGCGGAGGAAAGGATGAACTTTACTTGCCAAGAGCAGATGAAAAGCGATGTTATAAAGTCACTTGTCTCTGGTAACATGGCCCCAGCTCTGACACAGAGGTGGAGGGCATCCAAGTTTCATGCTGGAAGAAGATGAACCCACACCTGGAATCCTATCCGGGTTTCAAAGGTCAGGTGCCTTTCTGTGGTTACAGATGTCGTGGGGATGGCATTTGACCCTGGCTCATCCTACATAGAAGGCAAGGTATGATAGACAGCAGGATCATTTGAACCCCCCTGGAACTAGCTTTCCTTTGAATTACAAACTGTTTTTTGTTTCTTCCCAGCCAGGTCTCTAGACAAACTCTATAACTTTGCTGACTGCTCTGGCCTTCACCTGATCTTTGCACTGAATGCTTTGCGCCGAAATCCCAACAACTCCTGGAACAGCTCCAATGCCCTCAGCCTGCTGAAGTACAGTGCCAGCAAGAAGTACAACATCTCCTGGGAGCTGGGCAATGGTGAGTGTGGGAACAGGAGAGCCGCGAGAATGGAGCTTGCTGTAGCAGAAAGATACTCAGTTTTGGAAGAGGATACTTACAGCTCCCAGGATGCTTCGCCAGCGTATTTTCAGAGGGATTTAAAGGCCCCTGCTGTTGGGGAGGATGAAAAAGGAAAGCCTTGTGAATATGATTGTCTAAGTTTGGAGAATGTGAAACCTGTAAGTGAAATAGAATTAAGGGCAGAGTTCGATATCTGAAATGCCAAACCCCAGTTACTAAACAACTGGAAAACAATGGTACGGCTGCTGAAGGTAGCCCCCTTCTTGATTGAACAATACCCTCTGCTTGCAGACGGGTCCAAGGGTCAGAGCAGACCCTGCCAACCTGGCAGGGGATCCAGAAAGCAGTTTTTAGAGTTTGAAATACAAGACAGTATGGTAATGTAAGGATTCTCATAGGCTGTATGTAAATGCTATAGGACTCTGTATCTTGTACTACATTGGTCAAGTAGACTAGAATATTCAGTGAAAGAGAGATAAAAGGATCACGAAGTTCCGGTCCTCTCTCTTGCTCTTTGTCTTCTCTTCTCTACCGGCGCCTCTTCGCCTGCTCCTCTTCGCCACCTCTTCTTCTTATCAGCTCTCTACCTCGGCCCTGCCCAGAGCTGCGGCTGGCAGCTCTCTGCAGGGCCTCTTCACCCACGCCCTAGCAATAAATCGCTTGCTTCAAGACAACTTTTGACTCCAGAGATCTCTCATCGTTTGTCCCGACCGTCCGAACCACGTAATTCTACACCCTGCTGTATGGCAGCACCATCTCTAAGACTCGGTGTGAGTTAGTCTCTTAGCTGGACATTTCTCTCAGTTGGTATTAAGCACATGAAATGTTTCTGCCCTGGCTGTTTGGTCCTGGGGGGCCAAACCAGCTACTGTAGGGACTTGTATGGTGGCTACAGTGCCAGGGGAAGTGGGCAACCCTACGGGGACAGGAGCAAGTTGCCAAGGTACAGGTTCTTTACCCAGCACACAGCAAAAGGCACACAGGAGAGCCGGCAGTGGCTGTCATCCACTTCTCAAAGGCTCCTTCTGTTGCTCTTCAGAGCTGCCTATGTCCTCTGCAGAGCTCAAGCTGTGTGACAGGGTGAGCTGTGTGTCTCTCTGGAGGAGAAGAGGAGGAAGCAGAGCTGACAAGTTTTTCTTGTCTACTTTTATTTTCTCAGAGCCCAATAACTATCGGACACTGATCGGCCGCTCGGTGAATGGCAGCCAGCTGGGAAAGGACTACACTCAACTGAGAAGCCTGATGCAGCTTATCCGCACTTATTCCAGAGCACACCTCTATGGGCCAAACATTGGAAGGCCCAGAAAGAATGTCATTGCTTTCCTGGAAGGGTAGGTTATGTTGCTTTGGTGAAAAAGAGCTCAGAAACCCCTCCTGACACCGATGGCCTTTTCAGCAGGAAGGTTTGCTCTTTGGCTTCCCAATGTCCAACAGCCTCCAGGATGGTGAGGCTCTGTGTGGCTGGGCCACCACAGTACCGGAGGCTTTGGGACATGGTCATCTGTACAGCTGAAATTCTGCAGAAGTCCCTGGTGGGATTTTGGGATGGACTGATTAACACTCTCCCAAGAATTTCCAGTGTTTCCCAATTATAAGCAGATTGAGGTGCCACCAATCTTGTTGGGATGTTAACACAATGCAGTGGTGTGGATGCAGGCTGCTGCATGCCCGTGGGCTGCAGGGTCAGGATGTGGATCCTGGCACCACTTACCGGTGCAGACGTTATTATCTCTGGTCCTCCAGAACAAATTGTTTTGCTCTTCCCATTTGGTGACTTCTTCTCCCTGTGCTTTCTCCATCTGTGCAGAGGAAGAACCTGTAGCAACTTTCTTCACTAGCCAAGCTCTCTTCTCCCTCCTAGGGGAATTGGCATGTCTCTAGTTTGGAAGGCCAGAGGTGGAGAAGGAATGGTGACAGAGAGGGACGCAGACACCTGGAGGTGACATTGGACAGCTACAGGAATCAGGGAGGTGTGGGAGCCTGCTGGCAGCAGCAGTTGGGACTGTGCAGCTCGAAGACCATGCAGCAGAAGGGAAATTCCCTGCAGGACTGTAAACAGAAACTCCAGTGCAGAAGGCTGGGCAGGGGGAGGTGTGGAAGGGACTCTGCTGGGAGCAAAGCTGGGTCTAGCATTCATTAACATCTGCAGGAATGATCTGGCAGAAACAATAAACAGCACACTGATGCAGTCCCCAGCGAGGCGGGGAGGGAGCCAGGGCCAGATTCTCAGCTCTGCTGCAGCAGCACAAAGAGACCATAAAGCTGGTTGAACCGGCTGTGACACCAGCATCCCTCCTGCTGACAAAAGTGAGGGAAGAGCCCCTGCGCCCACACCATGGCTGCGGCCGATGCCACGTGAGAGCATCGCCTGACGGAGCCCCGCGTTCGGTATCGCGCGTGAGAGCAGCGCAGGGGGAGTTACAAAATGTTGTAGTAGCCTTGATCAGCAGGAAATCTATTAGCGCCAGGAGGAGCAGGCTGAGTAAGGAAAACAATGGGGATGAGAGCCAAGAAGCTATTAGAGAAAGGGAAGTCCTACTGCTGTGTTTGCCCTTCGTGCACCGCAGCCGGGTCCCAGGGAAGAGGGGTCGGAGGAGCCAAATCGCACGGCCAGGGTGGTCCAGCAGCTAAATGTTTCTGGGCTGTGTGTTGACTGACGGCAACCCTGGGAGCAAGGCTGTAGTGTACAGTCTGGTGGAGATAGTGGCAGACACCCCATCTCAGATGAAAGGGAAGGTATGTAAGAGCTGCAGCCCTGGTGATGGGATAGTGGGGGCTCTCCATAAACACCCCAACCGATGTGGAAAAGTGGTGATGAGCATGCCTGCTCTGCAAGCTATATGTTCTTTTCTCTGCTGCCATCCCTGCCTTCCAGGATGACTGTTTCACGGGTGCTCAAAGTGTTTTGTCTCTCCCATGGAGAAACCTCGTGTCCTGCACTCCAAACCCTGATGTCTGCAGCTCACGGCAAGCGGCACGTGCCTGCGTGGCCTTACAGCCCGCAGGGTCTGGTGGGAAAAGAGCTGCTTGTCTTTCCACATAAAGACCCCATTATGACCAGGCAGGGTGTAAAGAGGAGGGACAAGTCTGATTACACAAAGACAAAGGGCTAAACACTCATTTGCAGTATTTGGACATGGAGTTGCAAAAGGATAAACAAATAAATCCCAGTGCCTAAGCTCTTTGACAGCCTGAGCTTTGTTCCCGGTAGCTCCCGAAGGTCTCTTCAATATGTGGGTTAGTGATACCTAGAGCTCTGTCTTCTGCAGCAGCACCCAGAACTGGTCAGCAGGATGTGGCTCAGCATGTGCCTGGTGCTGTCACAGCCAGGACATGTCTCTCAGGGTCCTGAATGAGCCACACACAGTCAGCAAGCAGGAGAGAGGAGAGGGAATTTAGGAAGGTTCTCTGAAAGGCAAATCTGCCGTCTGCCTTGCTAGACCATGAGTGGTCTACGTAGTGTTCACAATAGGATGAAGGCTCCTGGGTGAAGTGTGTGCAGCTCATAGTCCTGATGATGTGAAATCTGCAGTTTTTCTCTTCTTTAAAAAAAACCATGATGAACAGCAGAAGTCAACCAGGTAGGAGGAGATATGTCAAGTGGAAGATTATGCATCAAGAGTTAACTAAGGCTGGAGGGGTGAGATGACACCCCTGATGAGAAGATGGGTGGATTAGTCTGCCAGGCAAGCATTGCCTTGTTACACAAAGTGAGGAAGTGAGTTCTGGTAGGGGAAGTAATGGAAATGAGCTGAAATGGGAGAGAGCACCTCAGAGAAGCCCAGGGAGTGTTCTGCAATAGTAGAAGCTGGCATTAGATGTTCTCCAGGGAAAGCCTCTGGAGACACCTGAGGTCCCAAAACACTCAGAGAAAAGTTTCACTGCGAAGTAATAACTAGAATAACATTTTCTTGTTCCATGCTCTGTGTTCCAAACATTGTAGTCTATTTTTAGCTGTTATCTCAAGCAACCAAGCTAAACTTATTCTTTGTGGTTAAATTTTGTCCTGAAATAATGGCAGTGTCAGCATGAGTTGGGCATTTGTATCTGCTAAACACCAGGCTTTGTCTGTCTCAGTGGTGGAGATGGACACCTCCAGGGCTCTTCTGACTAAATCTTTATGCCTGTCCTTAAGGACAGGGTGGGACTGAACTCCTCCTGAGGTGCCACCTTCCTCTGGGGTCTGCTACAACAGTGGGCAGTTTGGGCACCCAAAGGTTTGCAGCATATAGGAGAGTGTGCACACTGTCCACTGCAGAGGCTGCCCTGAGGCGGGTGACACAGAGCTGTGCTGGGTGACAGCTGTGAGCTTCCCAGTGGTGGAGGTGGGATGTAGTGAGGGGAGGAGAGCCTGAAGCACAGAAGCTTGGGCTTTGCACACCCTTCAGTGCTGAGTTATCGCCCCTGAGCTCCTCCAGCACCCTGCACAGAGCAGTGGCTCAGAGCAGCCACAGCCGTCGGTGTCACTCTGGGCTGGCAGGTCCTGGAGCCGGAATGCTCTGTAAGGACAGACTCTGCAGTGGAGCGCTGCTCCGATGGCTGGGCCTGCTGTGCGGGAGGCTACAAATGGTGTCTTGTGGATGCACAGGTGCAAGAGAGAATTTCTCCAGACACAATCAACAGTTGAGTTTGATGAGGTGTTAATTAGACCATTCATGCAGCCTGAGCTGTTGCAGAGCAGACCATGTTAGCTACCTACTGTGTCTGCAGGTACAGGAATCCAAGAACTGCTCAGAATTTGCTCAGGGAAAAAATTATGGGATTCTAAGGAATTAACATAGATTTTAACAGCAGATCAGGAATCAGACACAAAGGTTAATGCATGGCTGGATAGCCCATTTGGTGCTGGAAGAGAAGAAACATGAGGGAAAGCTGTCAGGAAGGAGAGATGCTAAAATGCATTAAAGCTCAGAACATGTGGTACAAAATTTAGACTGGCATGTCTGGGTGGATTTGGCTCTGGGCTCTCATGACCCATTGTTCCTCAGCTGGTGTAGCCCAGTTTTTGCCACTGGACACTCACAAGCTTCAGTGTGTTACCTCCACCATGGCAGGAGCTGCAGCAATGACAGCAGGGTAAGGGCTGGCAGGCACTTTAGCCCATGCTAGGCTGGCTGTTGTTGATGCTCTATGGCCAGTTTAGGTCCTGAGACTGCTGAGTCACCAGAGAAGTGAAAATCTTTCTTGTCTGGAGCTACACTCTTTTCCTATTCCTCATCCCACAGATCTCAGTCACCAGATCTTGTGCCTCCTTGGCTTTTTCTCTGCCCTCTTTCCAGCCTCCTTGGCCCCTTTTCGCTACTGCAGTCACCATTGTGCATCCACCCTCTGGTCACAGAGCCACAGCACATCCAGCCAGGTGGCAGAAGTAGGTGAGGAGGCTCCCAAATGTCAGTCTTCCCCTTGCAAGGCACAAGAGTTTCTCATCCTCCATGATTTTACTGCCTCCTGCTCCTGGCTTGTAACGCCTGTGGAGACTTAACCACCCATCTGGTTCTCTGCGTCTCCTTCTGGTGATGTCATTCCACAGTGGTCTGAAAGGAGCCCATAAAGCTGGTGAAGCACTTTTGCCAGTGGTTGTGAAGCCCTTCCTCCCTGCTAGCTGTGGATATGACAGGACTGGGAGGAGGCATGTCTTAGTTATTTGTGGGCAGCCAAGTAGGGGTCAGGTTAATACCTGGCTCACTCCTCAGCCCTGCTCCTTTCACCCACAAACCAACCCCAAGCCAAGGTTTTTAACACTTATCTGGTAGAGAGAATTGTTAGCTTACAGCTCATGAAATGGCACAAGTTGAACACTGGGGTTCCAACAAAGCAAAATCAAGGTGCTAAAAATGGGAGGGACTTTAGTAGTGTTTTGGTGATAACTGCCCTTGCCTTACGTCTCTGCCATCAGGAGGATGAAGAGGGCTGTGTCTGTCTGTGCAGGTCAGCACGCCTCAGTCAGTTCAAGCATTGGCTTTTATCCAAATAGCAGCCAAAGACAGTGTATAGACAGAGCTTGTTTGTTTAAATTCAAGTAGAAGGAGAAATAAGTAACTGGAGTAGGTGGTATCTGGCAAAGGGAAGGACTCCGGATGAATTTTAGGAATGAATGTAGGCATTTTTCCCGTCCTCTTGCTGACAAGGACTTCTGCCATATTTGACACAGGGGACTTGTAAACACTGCATTTTTAGAAGCTGTTTTGGCTATTTGACTTTCTTTAAAAAAGTATATCCTTGCTGTATTGTATTACACAAGCTACCACAAGGCTGGTGGCACAGACTGTACCAGGACACTCAACAGATCCAGGACAAGAATTCTGTGCAAAAATTCAAACCACAAGACATGGAACTTTAAATTAATGATACAAAGGGAGAAGGAGGTCACTGCAGTACAAACTCAAGCTCTGGTAGCATTGAACTTATGAGTGATTCAATTCATAAATACGTTGAAATGAGGTGTGAAGGATGTGATGACTCATTTTGCAGTTGGTTATATAGCAGGGTCAAGGAGCTGAGATATAAGCAAAAGATTTAGCTACTGCTCTTGTAGGAGGAAAGAGTTAATATAGTTGTTGCTTCTGAAACTTAATTTGGTTTCTGGAATGCCAGAATCACAGTCACCTGTATAGGAAGAACAAAAGGGGTAAGAAAAGAGATAGATGAGATTATGGCAATGTATAAGTACACATTGTACCTTCATTCTGATTACTATCTACAATCTTAGTCATTTCATCTCAGAAAAGATGTAATAGAACCAGGAAGTTGCAGGGAGAGAAGCTGAGGATGTGCATAGTATGTAATTTCTTCGCATGAGAAGAGATTAAACAGGCCATGTCTCTTCAGCTCAGAAGAGAGACGGCTCAGAGGGAATGTTACCGAGGCCCAGGAGCCTGTGAATGGAGTGGTTTATCCACAGTACAGAAAGAAGTTTGGAAGGAAGCTTTGGAAAGAAGGAATAAGGTTATTCACATGGTGTGCAAAGGCATTGTGTAAGTAATTGTCACAGGGTGTTGTGGAGGCTAGAGGTAGGTGAGTCCATATCTCCTAACTCCTTGAGTTCCCCCTAAGGACATAACACCCTCCTTGCTGGAAGACTTGTGCAGCCCTACCAGAGATGAGGTTGGCTGAAGAAATGTGATGCTGAGCAGATGGAGAATACAGTATATCAGCAGATTTATACCTAGTTCACACCCGAATCTGCTCCCCAGAATGAAATTCCTGTCTGAAATACGGCATTTCGGGATAAAGGCTTTGCAGCATGTGGCATTGGTGGGGTCTAGTACCTGTTTCTGCTGCTGCAGGTATTCAGTTGTGCTGCTGGAACCTGAAGAAGTCAGTGAGTGAAGCCTGTGCCTTAGAGACCCTCACCAGCCAATTGAGACACAAGATGAAGTTGTTTCTACTCATCACTGTTGGCTCAAAGGGCAGAGATGTGCCACCCTGCCCTAGGGATCCACCAGGGCACCACCACAACCACAGGCAGGCCAGTCTTGTTCCTACATTTGGGACTTGTGCACGTAGGGACTCTGTTTTGTAGTGTTTCAGGGTACAGCAGATGAAATAACGCATGTTTGTGAAGTCCAGCACTCAGGAGTCAGTCAGATGCTAAACCACGTGGGTGCCTCTGCAGTAACAACTTGTCTCCTTGTGCAGCTGCGTTCTTTGTTACAGCATTGCCTTTTTTTCCTTTTTTTAATTTAAAGGATGACAATCTGCAATTACTTGCATGGGAAAGAGATTTCCAAATGTGGATGCCTCTTTAATGTACCAGTAATAAGCCTAGGAAGTTCCAGTGGCTGGAAGCTGAATCCAGACACATTCAGATGAGAAATAACATACTTGGAGGCTAATTAACCATGGGAGCAATTTACTTAAGGTTGCAGTAGGTGCCCCATGGCTGACAAGTATTGAATCAGGACAGGAGATGTATTTCAGAGATCTGCCAACACTAAAGTGAAAGTTGTGGTCCTGGGAGATGTGGTTATGGGAGATGCTCTGGAAGAAGTCAGATTTGACCCATGGTGTCACAGTATAGAGTTTGGGTATCAGTACCATCTTGAAGTGTTGCAGCCCTCCTGCTCCACGCGCCTGCAGCTCATTCATGACCTGTGAGGTGAGCCCCACCCTGCGCTAGTATTACCATTTCTGGGACAGAGCTGTGAACTGCTTGAGCCACTGAGCAATGTTCAATTACATTTTTCTCAGCTCTAGCTTAATGCAGGGCCCCACACGTAGCAATGGTGGCATGGGATGCTGGCACAGGGCCAGCTGCAAGGGTAAGAAAATGGACCTATCACAGAGTAATGGAATGGGTTGGGTTGAAAGGGAACTTAGAGATCATCCAGTTCCAGCCCCCCTGCCACAGGCAGGGACACCTTTCAGTAGACCAGGTTACCCAGGGCCCCACCCAACCTGTCCTTGAACACTTCCAGGGATGGGGCATCCACAGCTTCTTTGGTCAACCTGCTACTGTGCCTTATCACCCTCACAGTGAAGAATTTCTTTCTAATATCTAATCTAAACCTACCCTCTGTCACTTAGATGTCCTTATCAAGCTCAGTGACTTTGTCTCATCCTCAATATCACAAACTCCCTACCCAAGGTTCCTATTCCACCTCATGTCTCTGATGTGCTCTGCTTTCCCACCTAGAAACACTGTCCCAGAAGATTTTGAGGACTCTTCTTGAGGATTTTAACATGTGCCCAGGTTTCTGATATGTGAAAATCCAGCCAGGGGCATTACAGGGGCAGGCCTTGGGGCTGCCACCCTTCTGAATTATGGGGCAAAGCTACAGCATTTGCTCCTATTGCCCGCACAGCATGGGCTGAGCTTGTCCCACTGCTCCTGGGAGGGATTTACTGCACATGCACTGCAGGTCCAGTTGGTGCTCACAGAGAGACCCCGGTGTGTAGGAAAACGGCAGAGTTACTGTGCCAGCCCAGCCCATCTGTGCAGCACATGTGCGGGGATCTGAGCTCTCCCGGAAGTGTCTGGTTCACTGTGCCTGCACCATGCCACGCACATGGAAATTGCACAGCCCAGGAAATCCCGAATGAAAACGTGTCACCACTGGTCATTTTGATAGGGATCTTCACTGGCCTCGAAATCTGTGGATGGAGCAGCACAGGTGCTATAGGAATAAAGGGATTAGTTAAATCGTCATTCCTAAAACAAGGATATTTGGATACCTGTGCATTACCGCATCTCCACCTCCCCTAGGCTTTCATCTCTTGTTCCTGCACTACCCCTTGCTGGCTGCTGAGCTGCTCTAGGTGCCCTCTGGAGACTAGAGACCATTGCCTAAGACATCTGGGGTGCTCCAGGAACAGCTCCACCTCTGAAGGCAGGACTTGAAGAACTACCAGGAACACCATCTTGCAAAAATCTCAACAAAAGGAAAAAGGAAGAAAACAGAAAGAAAGAAAAACAGACATGGAAAGGAAAATTTGAGCTAGATATGTATGTTTTATCATAAAGTTTTAATATTACCAGAACTAACTGATTTATTTTGCTATTATAGAGGCAGAAGAGGAACACTAAGCAAGCCAGGGCTTTTCTGTCCTGTTTTTGTTCTGCACTGTGCTGCCTGAGTGATGCCTGTGCCCTAGAACAGTTTCTCAGGAACTTTTTGACAAGAGGCCAAGTAGCTTCCTAGAGATGTGGGAGATAGGACAAATGGATGTCCTGCTTCTGCTGCTCCAGGAGGTTATAATGAGGGTTTGCTTTGCTTTTCAGACCCTGCTCAAAGACCACTGTAGAAGGTGTATCCTGAATGGGGTTGTAGGCCCTATGGAAATGGCAAGGAAAACCAGAGACCTTCTTCCTCTAACCTTGGTCTGCTCATGGTTTTGGTCTGTGAGGGGAGAGTGCCAAGCTGAGCCTGAAGAGGTGGTTTAATAAAGTCCAGGATGGTTTCTTTTCAGCCAGAATGTAAAGCATTTGAGGTCAGAAAACAAGTTGGGCTAATCTTCAAATCCAATTGCAACATATTGATCTTCAAATCCAATACAGATTGTGTTCATAATTTCAGTTTGGAGTTCATTAGTTCACTCTTATACACTTTGTGCATTACATTTTAGGCAGCAGCCCCTGTACAGAGAATTTTAAACCTGGGAGCCAGGTTTTTTGACTCTTTCGGCATTTCTGCATGCTCAGTTTTATGCAACAGCAACATCTCCTCAGCAATATTTGCAAAATCTCCTTTTTGCCCGGTGACCAGTGTGACTTGTGGGGAGCTCACACCTCTCCCTATGGCTGCACTAGGGCTGGCCCAGCTGATATCCTTCCCCTACTCAGATAGGGAGGAACTGTCCCTAGCCATCCCATTGCCACTGGTTTTCCAGGCCTGACCCTCAAGAGAGATGTAAAAGCATTTCAGAAAGGCTTTTACATCTTTTGCAGAGCCTGGGAGCTGAGCTCACAGCACTGCTGGGCAGCAGAATCGCGGATGCATCAGTGCTACAGGAGTTCACAGCATGTTATTGTTTTTCCATTTCTAATTGTATCTCTTCCCTCTCTGTCTGCAGGGATTTATTATTGCTGCTTTTGCCAGCATCCTCTCATGCTCCACGGGGTCCAGCTGCCCTTTTGTCCCAGTCTATAATTGACCATCGTCATTAATTTAAAGTCAGAATGATCATTTCCGAGCTATATTTAGCCTGAAGCTTGCTGCTCTTGTTTCAGACCTGATTAGAGGCTCATGTGCCGGAAAGCTGCTGCTCGTCCCTGCCATGACAAATAGTCTGATGGTCTCTCCTCACAAACCTTCCCCTTCCCTACCCTCGGTCATGGGGCTCTCCTTGGGGTCGCTGGACCCAGCACCACCCACCCCTGTGTGGAGTCAGGACAGCTGTGACACTGCTGCTGTGTTCCCGGGATCCTTGTGCATCAAAATCAGCCCAAGAAAATACAGCAATGTTTCCTTTCTCAGCATATTCATGAGCTCAAGCAAATGTCTCCTGTCATGTGTGTGCGTTATCTCTTCCAAAACGCATCAGCCACGCAGTGCACGTTGCACTCCTGCACAGACAACGTGCCTGTCCAGTTGGACTGTGCCTTTATGTGTTTCCATAGCTGTGCCCCTAAACATAAGAAAGTAAGAACTGCTTGGGCTTCCTCATGGGAGCTGCAGTTTTCCAAGGTGCAGTTTGGATTGATGGGCTGGGGAGCCAGGGAGAGACCCCCTGCAGCTACCAGCTCCTCCTGTGGTGGTTGCATATAGTGCCCAAGATTAGGAATTGCTTTGGTTTTGGGACTGGCGGTGTGAGCAGGTAGACCCGTACAGCCTCAAGCCCGAATCAAACAGGAGCTGTCTGGAAGAGGCATTTTCTTAGTCAGGTCAGAAGCCATCAGGAGGATAATACCTGTATATAACTGACTCTAACCTTGTCCGTGGAAGTGCTGTGGTTTGACACAGGAATGGAATAAACCAAAAGTGCACCCAGGTCAGAATGCCATCAGTTTGCTAATAGCCAACGCCAAAGAAACAGTCAAAAAAAGAAAAGCACTTAGCAATATTGGTCCAGCTTTTCCTCCCTTCCTCCAAGGCTCAGGAGCTTCCTGAGCAGGAGGTGGCATTTTTGCATCTAATAGCTTTGCTGGGTTTCTTTTCCATTTTCTTCCATTTTCCAGTCCTTGCTTGAATCCAGGCAAAGAGTTCCTCAGATTAAATACCTATTGTGGGCTAAGAAGTATCTCCTTTTAAGATGGACATTTAAAACATGTTCTTTCATAGCTATTTAGAGTTGTTAAAGTTGCAGAACTTAGTGCCTACCTCAAGATCTTGTTCCTGAAATGCCGTTGTGCTCTGAAAGCTCTCTCTACCTGCCCCAAAATGATGCCCAGAGTTCTGCTGCTGGTTGGGTTTCCCTTCATTGTTCTCTGCTGTGCTTGCTACAAGCATTTGCATTAAGTAGCATTTATTTCTTCTGTTTAAGGACACAAAGGCTTCATTAGGACATATTTGTGGGTATAGTGGCTACCTTTGGTATCTCATGATGTAGGATGAGCATTGGTTGTTTTAGGATTTCCCCTGTGACAACACTGGGCTTATCTGGTTTCTTCCTCTGTTTCCCATAGGTTCATGAAAGTGGCTGGCGGCACGGTGGATGCTGTTACCTGGCAACAGTAGGTATTCACCATTCCTTCTATCTTCCAACACTCAGTGCAGTGATCACAGATGCTGGGAACAGAGCTGATGTGCTCTCTGGGTGTCAAAGGGGCAGATGTGCTACAGCCACCTCCTCTGTCCTGCTGAATTTAAACAGGTGAAGGAGGCTCTGCCCTTCTTTCTCGAGCCTCTCAAACAATTACAGGAGTGGATGTAATAACCTTTATCTCTGCAGCTGAGGCACAGGATAAAAATACCAGTGCCTGCGTGCCTGGCCTGCCATATTGGTGGGAACAGAGCCCTGCACTGGACTGCTGAGTCTCCAGAGGCAGCTGGGAGGACAGGCAGTTCTGGGGGTGGCCTGGGTAGGGACAACAGGGAGGCAAAAGCCACGTGTGACAGGTGTATGGGACTATCTGAAAGCCCTTTTCCTTTCACCCCAGTCACCGTCTCCTCATGCCCACTGGCCTGAATCTAAACTGGTTCGTCCAGACAAGGGAGAGGCAGCTTAGTCCAAAAGTAAACACATAATGCCCCAGCCCCCACCCTGCTTTGTAAGGGTGTCCACACACACACTGCTGTGTCCTACATGCAGGTGGAGCCCCACGAGCAAGTATCAGTTGAAAGGGGATGAACATCCAAGACCCTGTCCCAGATGAGGCTGAGAGAGATGCCGTTACCTGTTTTTCCTCCTGGTTCCACGAATGCTACATTTCAGAAGAGCAGAGGAAGCTCTGAGCTGTAGCACTGAGTGTAACAAGCACTATGTGGAGGGAGGGGTTTTCTTATTTGAGGGAAAATCCATAAACACCTTTTTCCTCCTCTTATTTCCACCTGCCCCAGTTTGCATGCTGTGGCCAGAGGTAGGGTCCCCAGCAGGCTGTGGCTCTCTGCAGTGGGAGTGCAAATGCCAGTGAAAAAGTGAAGCACCATACAAGCACAGCAGTGACCACCAAAACTGACAGCAAGAGGGTTTGTGGGGCAGGCAGGACTCTCTCCTGCCACAGAAAGGACTCATTTCACAGACAAGTATTCACTGAAGGGAAAAAACTATGATGAGACCACCCAGTTCTCAGAAAAAGTGGATTTGCTGCCATGCTGGGTTAAACTTCCCATGCAGGACACTGGCCTGAGCATGGGAGCCAGGGTCTTGGGTCCAGGGTGTGCTTGTGTGTGCTGCCCACAGGACTTGTTCCCAAGCTGATTCTTCATGATGACCCTTCATGGGGTGCTCGGGCTGCTTTGCTGAAGTGCAGTAGTGGGGCTTAAAAATCCATCACTTGTAAAGACCATTTGGAGACCTGCTCCTGAGTAGAGCTCAATGGGGTTTAATACAGGAGGTTTTCTTGCAAGCGCTCCCATGGTCTCTGCATCAGTGTGTTAACCTTGGAGGCTTCTGCAGAAGCAACTGTTGGCATCTCAGAGGGGTTTATAGCACCAGGCATGGCCAGCAACCTGTAAGTCCCATTCCCGGAGCTCGGCTTGTCTCAGTGTGCTTGCCTGGGTGTTTAGCTCCTTGGGCTTCCCTGCCAGGCAGCAGCAGCTTGTTGCAGTGGGGACAGTGGGGTAGCAGAGCAATTGGAGCAGGATTTGTGTTACTTACAGGCTCATGCTGTGCAATGATGATCTATGTCTCATCTGGGAGTTTGCTTTTCATGATTACACGATGTGCTGATCGCATTTACTCAGTCCAGGAATTTGCTTTCTGCAACAGGGCTTGATCACTGGGCCAAGCCCTTGGATGAGTTGAAGGAACAAACTTCCAGGCTTCAGATGTGGAGTTTCATCTGGTGTGCAGGGAATCTGCCTGCATGGCTGCTTTGAATCCTTTTCTTACCGGATCAGTGTGAAGTGCTTATCAGGTCTGGTGCTGAAGCAGCAGCTTGTGGTTGGGAGGGCTGGTGCAGCTCCCCACAAGAGCCAGCAGAGCTGAGCTGCTGCCTGCTGACCCATTTACACTGCAGCGTTCCTGCTTCTCCCCCAGCCAGGGTTTGCAGCTCTGGAGATAGCACCCGTATGTGATTGTGAGGACTGGCAATGGCCACAGCTCTGAGCTGGGCTTCTGTACTGTTTATGAATAAATGTCAAAACAGTGTCTCATCCCTCTGCTCCAAACAGCAAAACAAAACAAAACAAGTTCCTTTGTATCCAAGAAGAAAATTATTAGCAGGAAACTAAACTGCTGTCTAATTTCAAGTATGAGTATTTCGGTTCCAAACCCTAATGTTCTCCTGGGATATTGGTTATAAATTTGTCAAATCTGTTATTCCTTTGAAAAGTCTGTGCTTACTCCAGAAAGGGAATTGAAAAGGGAATATATTGCAATGAGTCCTATTCTCTGTGTGAAAATAGAACATATCTGAAATATAATTGATAGAAAAGTGACTGGGTAGAAATAAGCAGCTCACCAGTGAGCCCCACTCACTCAACTGAGGATGGTTTCACTTACGTACATAACATAATTCAGCATGTGCGCCTCCCTCTTCAAAAGTAAAGTGTTGCTGGAGAGGGATGTGTGAATGGCTTCAAAGTGCTCAGGGAATTTCCTCTAAAGGAGGGTGTGACAGTGGCTCCAAGAGTTTTGGCATTTCCCTGGTGATTTAGATTGTTTTGTTTGGTTATGAGTAAGCGCAGACCCCATCAGCCTTTGGATGTGGGTTCCCACTGCTCAGAATCCTCCCCACAGCCATCTCTTTGCTCTGTGCTGGTGTCCTTACACATGGTGAGGATTCACTGCCCACTTAAACCTGCAGCTGTGCCCAGTTCCATCCCTGGGCATACTCTCTCAGTCTGCACAACTGGTTCTCCATTCAAAGTCTTGCACACAGCTCCAAGTTTGTCATGTTTAATGGACAAATCCTTATGCAATGCTGCCCCTGAAACACAATTCCCTATTACTTACGGGGAAAGTAAGTGTTTGCACCTTCAAAACCAGTAGACATCTGTCCCTCTGGCTTCTTGGAGAATGCCACTTTTTCTTCCAAGATAGAAAGTCACTTGACCTGTGTGGCAAATCAGAGGTGCCACACACACAGGCATGTGTGAGATGTTGCTTAAAATGCTTTTGCCTGGCTTGGTTTGGGTGATATCTCTTCTGGCCTAGTCACATTGAGTGTGCAGGGGGAGATGCTCACGAGCAGCAGCATGGGGCAGATTTCCCAGAGGTGCCAGGAGAGAGTTGCCCAGCATGGGCACACCCACAAGGGTGTATATTTGGGCTCACATCAGCCTGCTGCAAGTGCTCAGAGCCTTCACAGGCTGTGCCTGGAGGAAGGGACTGCAGGAAGGAATCCCTGGCCCATCTGCACCTGTACGTGAACCCGGTCAGGGCACGGCTTTGCCCCGCTGGCTTGCAATCCTCTTCACAGTCTGATGGAGGGAACAGTTTCTGGCAGCACCATGGCCCTGGCCACCAGCACATTCCCAGGCAATGTCAGGGCAAGGCTGGGGAGATGGCACAGGCCAGGGATGGCTCCCACTGGTGAGACGGAAAAATGCATCTTGTCTGGGGGCAGAGAAAGGCGTGGGTGTGAGTTGTGCCTTTGGGGCCAGAGAAGAGCCCCTGGTCACTCTTCATCAATGCATTTATTATTTGACTGGAGGTGGGCAGCACCTCTCATCAGTGCCTGCAGGTCTTTGGAAGGAGCAGGTCGCATCCTGCCTCTCTCTCCGTGACAAGCAGCGTGGCTGCCCCATGTCCTGCGCTGCAGACGCCCTCTCCTCAGGAAGATGCTCACAGATCAGGGCCACCTGCCAGCAGAGGTGTCTCAGTTTCGCAGCTGCAGTGACAGCAGGGTGTCATGCTGACCGTGGGGATCTGCCCTGCTCAGCGTCCCTGGCAGGCGGATGCCCTAATTCCAAGCAGACTCTCCCTGTAGCAGCAGGCAACAAAGTAGATCCGGAAATTCCTGAGCTTTGGGAAGTGGGCTTTAATGTAATTAACTGCAACAGAAGAAGAGGTCAGATAATAGGGGCAAAGGTTTCTCTTTAAAATGAAGGAGGAGGTAAATGAAACCAGCTGCCTCGGAGTCAGTGCACTGCCTTCATTAAACATGGGGCAGTGCTTATGGTCCCATGCAGCAAATCGTGGATCTTTCCAGAAAACCGTTTTAAATACAACACAAGACCCAGAGGTGAGAGGACAGAGACATGTAGCCAGCCCCAGAATTGCCTAAGTACTCTGGTGCCTAGCACTGTCCCTCTCTGGGAGGCACTGAGGAGCTGTATGCAGCCTGGCCTTGCAGCCTGCTCAAGAACAGGGGCATTTCTGACTGGCAGCTGTGCTCAGCCCTGCCTCACTACTGTTCTCAGCTCATCTATGTCCCATGCTACAGTTCCATTCAAGGATAGGGGCCGGGAATTGGGGTGGTACATTTCCTAGCACTAGCATAAATTCTTGCCCAGCCCTTGGCTGAGTCCTTCCCCCACATCACGCTCTTGTTTGGCCACCTCCAGAGAGTTCCAGTCACACCTCCCTTTGCAAAGTGTGCTGATCCCATCCTGGGTTTCCATGGCACAGTCAAATTACTTTTTTTAGAAATGGGGTAATGTAAGCGGAGGGGGGACAATTTGTCTCAGCTTTGTATAATAGGCATCCAAAGTATAATAGGGCACCCAAAAGTAGATCTACATGGGCTTTCCTTCAAGATGTCTGTCTCATCTGGGATTTAGTTGCTAGATGCCTCTTTGTCTTGGCTGGCTCTTCTCATGTTCCTGCAGACTGTTTACAGAGACAGTGGCCTCGAACTGGGGGAAACAATGTCCCAGCTCTGTGTATAATTGCCCATATCTATTCTCTCCTGAATGATGAGAAACAGCATGGTCAGTGCCCGTGGTGGGCATGCTGATGTCTCCTAGGCTTCGGGGCCAATTCTGCTGCTGTGCCATACCCAGAGCCCACTGAAAGATCTGCCAGCCTGTGTAGGAGACAAACAGCTTGTCCAAGAGCTACATGTGCTCTGCCTCTGCAGAGTCGTGGCTGACAGAGACCCCTGCCCATGATGGGGAGGGTCTGTCCATTCATCTCCTCTTGAGTAGGAGAGGAGGATGTGAGTGCCATGGACCCCGGGGCTGGCTCAGGTTGGCTGCCTCGGGAGGTATTTGTCAGTGCTGGAGATCTCTGCAGCTGCTGCTGGCTTTTTTGGAGGTTGAAGAGTTGTGACTGTTTTAGGTTGTTTTGTTTGGCTTTTTTTTTTAAAGTCAAGTGCACTGAGTCATTGTAAATATCAGCAAAGCTGCAGCCTTTACTCCAAGGAATAATCCACGCCTAATGAGCTCTTCTCCTGCTTTAAAGGCCTGACAGTTGCCTGCATTTTGTGGATTTCTATACTGCCTGTACTGACAGTTGAAGCTGCCAAAAGGAAGTGCCCTTATCTCAATGAGATGAAGCCTACAGCTGGAAACCCATTCCTGAGTAGCCAGATATCAGCACAGACTTCAGTTCTCTCTTCCTCACAAGCCTTGTGCAACTGGTGCCATTTTCCCTTTTTCCTAGTCTGAGGAGGATGAAAACACCTGTTGGCAACTGAGAACTTCCCAGACAGATTTGCAAGGGATCCTTGCCCATTTTACAGAAGGTTGTAATTGTCTTTATGCTCTTCTTACACACCCAAAGCTGAAGTGTTTCCCTCTTCACAGCCCCAGGAAATATGCTACTAAGATTTCTTGATATGAAGCAGGAATGCTGATACTTTATTTCTGCCCTTCATGCCTCTACCAGTCTCTGTTTCTCTGTGTTGTTAAGGAAGGTGTCAAAAAACGTGACCGTGGCACATATCCCAGGGTATTTCTCTTCCCTGTAGGGTCTGGGCTGTGCTGAGCACAACACCAACTTCCCAGGCTGCCTCCACATGATCTCTGGGAGGGCAGAGCCTCCTCTGGGTCTGCTCCTGGTCCTCTCCCCTTGGCAGTGGAGCTGCATGTCAGAGCACACCTTGTGCTTGAATGAGGTGATGAGGAGGTGCAAGCCTGTCTTCACTCTCCGAGGGGTTTAGCTTGGGACCATATTGGCCAAGAAGCTAAACCCTGCAGAAAGCCTGATGCATTGGAGGGGTCATACACAGACTGAGGTTTATCTAACTCCATCTTTTCCCTGTGAATGCAACCTTTTTTTTATGGTCTTTCAGCCAGTTTTCAGCCCAGGTGATGGGGTTTTAAGTCCACAGCAGTCTGAAAAAGTCGTTTCTGTTCAGTGTTGAAGTGTGGTGCTAAAATCCAAACATCTGCCATCCCCAGAGAACATTGCTTTGTCATTTTGTCTTAAAAAGTAATCTGTGTAAACCCCACCACTGCCTGCTGCTCACGGACCTGCTCTCCTCCCAGCAGCCAGTGGTTTGATAGCATGTAAGTGATCGGAATGATTTTGAACACTTCTTGAATTCTCCCTGGAGATTATCTCCGCCCTCAGCACCTTCCAGCTGCCATGGATATACAGAAATGCCTCTTGTCTCCTTGCCCAGGTCACACAATGTTGGGGTGTGCCTGGCATGTTCCCGTGCTTTGCTGAGGACACAGCTGGGACTGCACGCCTGGGGGAGGGTTGACAGAGGAGGTTCTTCTTGTTTAATGCATTTGCAAGTTGAGCCTGTAATAGAATTCTGCTCTGGGACAGTTAGTGACTTGGAGCAGTGAGACACAAAAATCCTCTCCAAGCACTCGTGCATGTTGCACATGTGCCAGGAGCTCCAAGGCTGAGTTAGCCCACAGCATCCTTTGGGGATGCTCCTGCATTCCAGCACCCAAGTGAAACAGCCACTACAACTGCTACAGCTGCTCGCTGGTGCAGATGAGATGCATGTTATGCAGAAGGCAGCCCTGGAAAGGTGAATCCACCTTTCTTCAGAGCCCAGGTCTTCAGCCTGTTATGCATCCCAGCACCCGTGGCTGCACCACGGTCTGCAGAGAGGGAGAAGGGTCTGTGTAATTCTGGTGAAATCCAAGTGGGTGTAGATCCAGTAAGGGATGGAAGGCAATGACTAAGCCCCACCAGCCCCAGCCAGAGCTGCTGCAGTTCCTGGGAACCTACATCCCCCCAGCATTGCTCTGTCATACCCTGGGGCTTGCTGTGTTGAGTGGCTGATGCACACTGCAGATTTGGGAGGACAAGGTTAATAAAGTTTCTCTTGCAAAACCTATTTATCAGGAAAAGGGCTGGCCCAGGGGCATGCCAGTGCATGCTGCAGCAGGCATCCTGGTCCCTGCAAGACTGGCAGGAGCCTCTGGGAGATGTGCAAGGGCTGCCATTTCTCTTTGCATGGAGCAAAGGTGCCAGCCCAAGACTCTTCCACAGGAGGAGCAGGTTGGAATTACCTCTAGACACAGGGTATGTGCAGTCAGGACAGAATCCTTCACCTTATGTCCTGGAGCCAGGAGAGAGCAGTGGGACATTTCAGAGCCTTCCTCTCACACTTAGAGACAGATGATTCACATTGTTATGGGCAGCACTGTAGCTGAACTTTTATCAAATCAAGCACATGGAGAGCAGAGATCAGCCCCCTGTATGGGAAAGACTCCCTGGCATTCGTAGGCCAGAAGGTATTTCTGTGAGAGCAGGACTTTCTCTGCTGGGAACAGCCACGACATTTCTTGACAGGGGGATTCAGCAGTGGATTTTGCTGGAAGAGAGAGCAAGGAAGGTGCGGGTTGTGCAAGAGTGCTGCAAAGCCTTTGCAGGTGGCAGTTTGTTCCCAGTCTTTGGAATTCTTTCCCCAGAGTTTCACCAGCAAAAGTTAAGAAACTGCAAAACTTCCCATGGTTCCTGAAGTGCAGGATGCTCAGTGTTCAGGGTATGTCCACCTAACATCCTGTTTTGGAGACTGAAGCATCTGCCAGACAGGCATGGCCAGAGGGCCAGGATAGGACAGGGTGCAAACAGGGACTGCTCCAGAGCAAAGGAGGCTTCTTGGCAGGGGGCAGCAGCAGAACAGGAGGACATGGTTTGGGGGCAGAGATACTGACAGCTGTCTGACCTTGTCTTCTTATTTTGCTTCCAGTTACTACATCGATGGTCGAGTGGCCAAAGTGACAGACTTCCTGAAAACACGCCTGTTAGACACACTCTCAGACCAGATCAGGAAAATCCAGAAGGTGAGTGAGTGCAAAGGGTCTGCAGGGGCGAGGGGGCACCGTGCCTGCAGTGCATGGGGTCAGCACTGCCACACTCCCAGGGGAGCTGGTGTGGGATAGAGAGGGAGAGTGGCTGCTGGGCCCTGTGCTCCCAGACAAAACACAGCCAGCCCTCATCCAGGGCATGGGGTGAAACACCAGGCAGCAAAAAGCCTGGCCCCAGGGTGGGACGTGCGCCAGGTTTTGAGGGAAGTGGCCACAGGCTGCAGCCCAGCACGGGCTGTGCAGGGGTGCTGGGACACAGGCTGGATGCACAGGGCAGGAGCAAACACCATGCAAAGCCCTGCTGAGGCTTTGTCTCAGCAGTCTTGAGACTGTCTTGAGTCTCCCATCTGTCTTTTCTTGACAGGAGTAGCGTGTAATGAGGGTGAAACTGAACTTGCTCCCCAGGACAAGGAGAGGAGTGAGCAGCCAGGTGGTACCAAATCTTCCTGAGCACATCTGGTGCCGTGTCTGCTCAGGAGGGGGCTCCTACTGCTGTATCTTGCCCCACTTGCTCACAGTGCCCGGAAATGTTGCTTGCAAAGTGGTGACAGTTGCATTCCCAGAGTGATTCTCACTGGTGGAGAATTGTGACCATTATGAACAACTCTCCTTTTTCCCTGATGATCATGTTTTGACGGTGTCAAAAAACCCAGCTGTTGCTGGCCTGTGGTGTCAGAGTCCGTGGCTCTGCCTGTCTCATGAGTGTTCCTTTCCTCATTGGTCTGGGGGACCCAGCTCGCATCTTTAACAATGGGATACACGACAGGGGCTTTGCAGGGTCCCCCTGCTTTGGCTGACACAGGGGCCAGGGCTGTGACTGACACACTCAGCTGTCAGTCCTGGAAGAAACAAGGAACACCTAGTGAGAGAAAAAAGCCTTAGGGACTAGAGGAGATGTGCATCCATCTCTCTTGTCTAGGTTTTTAACTCTTACCACTCGCCACAATGTCTCACTTGTAATTCCTGCAGGGAGAAACCATAGAATGAATAAACAACTCAAAGAGGCCCTGGGAAAGGGGATGAGAGGGTCAGTGCAGCAAAGCTGGAGGAGAGAAGCTGCTGGGCCCTCTGGCACAAGCTGGGAGTCATCCATGTATGTGGATGATACTCCTGCTGTGGGGGAGGCATGGCACTGTGGCCAGTGGAATCACTATGGGGCAAGCAAGAGACACCAGCGGACCCAGCCCCCATGGGTACAATGCCCTGCCAAAAGAGGTGACATGAGTCCCACCTATTCTGCAGGTTGGAACCTGCTGGGAATGGAGTGGGACTCCATCCATTCCCAGACAGAAGCAGCAAGGAGCTGCCCTTGGTGCAGTTTAGGGGAACCCTCACACCCATGGGCCAGAATTTGGTCTCGACAGGGCAGGGCTGGGGAAGGCTCTCCTGGGAATGCCAGTGTGGCTGAGCAAAAGCACAGCACTGGGTGCTAATAGCCTCCAGCTTGGCTCTGAGTCCGTGCATCCTGCCGGGGCTGATTAGAGCAGCTGGACTTGTCCACTTCCCTGTTTTATTGCTTCCTCTCCGACCGGGGAAGGTGGCGGGCTTAGATAATTACAGGCAGGATGCCAACACCTCTGGGGCTTCAGTCAGGGTTGTCGACTCTCGCAGGCTGTGAGTGGGAGGCAGCCCAGAGCTGGCGTATTTAACATCTTTGAGGGATCCCAGTCCATCCAGCACATTCCAGCGCTCCTCACTAATGGGGCAGGATACATCAGGCTGCGCAGAGCGTTCCTGGGGCCGCTGGGTTTGCAGACATCTGGCCGTGGGAGCTTGTCACCCAGCCTGGAGAAGTGGGATTGCAGGAGAGAAGACAGGGTGTGGTGCCGAAGGTTGCTCAGGCTGGAAGAGGGCAGCTCTGGCCATCTGAGCCCTCCTGTCCTATCTGGCACTCACAGGTGTCTGCACTGCCGGCTGAAGCCTTGTAAGGGGTGGGCCAGCATGCTCAGACCTGCATGTCCCACCTATGCCACGGACCCCTCAGGTGGCAAAGCAGCCCCTGCTCAGCTGTGGGACTGACTATCTGTGACTGGAGGAACCCCACTGCTTTTTCCTCGGGCGCCCACACACCTTTAATCCATGTGGCTCCAGTATGTGACCCAGTGCTCCCACTCTGCAGAGCCATTGGGTCTCAGGGGCTCCCCATGGCTGGCAGCCACCTTGAAAGGGGGTATGGAGAGCTCAGAGGACATGAGAGTGCAGTCTGTGGGACAGGGTGCATGGGGAGACTACAGGGGAAGAGCAGGGTCTGGGAACATGAGAGTATGTTTGGGAGCAGCTCCAGAAGATGCAAGGGGACATGTGGCAGTGGCAGGAAAGAGTGAGGAATAGTCTCCCCCCACCCAGCCAAGGTGAAGACACAGGGTGACATGCCATGGCCAGGCAGGCACTGATTGTCCAGCAGCACCATCACCGAAGGTCTCCACAAGTCTTCCCAAGACATGGGACAGGAGATGTATGCCTTGGCCTTAAATCACAGGGTTCCCAGGGTAATTTTGGTTACTTTTGTCTCTCATGCAGGTAGTGAACACGTACACACCAGGGAAGAAGATCTGGCTGGAAGGTGTTGGCACGACCTCAGCTGGAGGCATGAACAACCTCTCCGATTCATATGCAGCCGGGTTCCTGTGAGTGACACTGGCTTGCCAGCACCAGGGCACTGCCACCTCTATGGGCTCTGCAGGCTGAGGTGCTGCAAAGGCATTGCAGCTGGGAGAGGGCAAGCTCCATGCCCAGAGACCCCCTCAGTACTCCCTGGCAGCCTGAGTATTGTTAATTTCTCCATTTCATCACTATTACCCCTCCTCAGCTCTGCTTTCCATTTTCTCTCCTTTGAAGCTACAACCATTCCTGACTCCTGGGGCTTGTCCACTGGCACAGCCCTGTGGCCTGGACATCCTGCTGCAAATCCCCTGTTCAGATCTTCAGAGCTGGCTGTGATTATGAAAGATGGAGGAAGATTATCTAAGCTTTTCAGGGAAGCACAGGGACACGCCTGGGCTATCAGGGCTCTGGCAGGCTGTGAGAGTTGAAGATCTTGCCCAGGGAATGTGAGAAGGGAGGCCAGTGCAAAGGTCTGGTCCGCCCTGCTCAGACAGGGGAGGGTGCAGAGTGCTGGCAGGCTGGGGGAGCACCCCAGGCTCTGGGCAGAGGGCTGAGATATTCGAGTGCACACAGGGGCTCAGGCACGGGTTTGGGACATGCAAGCCAGGCACAGCTGGGGCAGGGGGAGAGACATGCAGACTTGCTGGGGCAGGGATAGTGGGAGCCAATTAACGCCCAGCTCACGAAACCATCTGGAGGCTTCAGCTCAGGTTCTGGAGCAGGGATCAGGTCAGACGCATGAGAAGCTGTGCCACTGGGACCAGACAGACCCCCATAGTGCTCCCCCCTTGGTGCACCCCTGTCACCCCCCCCCCCCCCCCATGGTGGCCTGGCTCTGTTCCCTCTGTCCCCAGGTGGCTGAACACGCTGGGCTTGCTGGCCAGCCAGGGCATTGACGTGGTGGTGCGGCATTCCTTCCTCGACCACGGCCACAACCACCTGGTGGACCAGAACTTCAACCCCTTGCCGGTAGGTCTGCCCAGGGATGTCATGCTGGTACTGGCTTCTCCTTGCACGTTTGGGGGGATTCTCTCCTTGTGGCGTCTCTGAACTCTGCTGGAAAATGAATTTTCCGGGTCTGTTCCTTACAGTGTTAATAGGAGATGTTAGTTATGTCGAGTGCAACGTGTTGGAGGCAGATGGGAGAGCGATACCTCTGTAGCTGATATTTCATCTAATGTCCCAGGGTGGATAGCACAGGAGGGAGGCTGGTACCACTGAGGGGTGCCAGGGCAGGCTGGCAAGTTGGAAGGATGGATGTGGCAGGATTACCATGCATGGCATGGGGCATCAGCTAGTGGATCGCTAGTGTTGAGCTGGCCCAGGGGAAGCCAGGCTGGACCTTCAGCACCTGATTTCAGACCTCTAGAAACAACGGTGAAATCTTCACAGTGAGCAGTGGTCCTCACCAGTGCCCCACAACATCCCTCACTCTTCAGAAACACCTGGGCAGGGGGGGCTCCCAGAACACATGGGGCTGATAAGGAAACCATATGAAAAACCCCGTTAAAAGTAGCAGGTTTCCTTTTCCTCTGGAGGTTAGTAAATACACTGCCTTGTAAGCAGAGAGCATGGCAGAGCAGCTGGGTGTTCTGCATCTCCCCTGGAAGGGATTTACTGGTCCATGACCCAGCAGACACTGCCAGTGGGCTGGGGATCTCTGTCGGAGATGTGTACAACCCTGTGAGCCTGCCTGGGATCTCGGGGTGGCTGCAGGGGAGCAAAGTCTGAGGGAGCAGCACCTCAGTCAGCTCCACCTACTCAAGCAATGAAAGCAGCACCCCTGAGCATCAGGCTGGCTCCAGAGAGCAAAGTGGTGAGCAGGAGAGCACGGCCCACTGCCTGTGCTGCTCTGGGTATCTCCTGGAGCACCTTGGTCTGCTCCCACATGCAGCCTTCCAGCAAGGACACCTGCCAGCTCTGGGGGCCCAGCCTGAGGGGAACCTGGGGGGCTTTGAGCTTTGTTTGAAATGAACCTGAACCTGAAGCTAGCACTTGATGGATTTCTCCTGAAGAGCCAATTTCCCTGGCCAAGCCACATCACCCCCTTTCCCAGGGCTTCAGGGCCTCCTGGATTGCTCCTGGCTGGACAGGTGCAGGCCAGCTCCTGCCTGCCGGGTGCACAAGGGCAGCAGGTGGCTGTGGCCAGCTCTCCTGGCACAGTGGGTCAGAGGGTGGCCCATGGCCAGCTCTCTTGGCACAGCAGGGCAGCAGCCCCAGAGCAGCTGGAGAAGGAGTGCAGTTCAGAACGGGATTAAAGCCAGGGAAGGAGTTAGAGGAATAAACCCGGGCTGTTAAATACAATGGAAGTCTTTAACTTGGATTTTGCTGTTGTTTTAAAGATAAGTCTCCCAATAAGTTAGATGCCAATCGCTGTCATGTTTCCTCACGAAAATATGTGCTTCAGCACTGATCCCACCACAGTCTGTTCCTGCACAATCTCTGGCGGGTGCTTCCACAACCCCTTTCCCTCCACTTCTGTGCTATAAAAGAGCCACGGGCAAGTGAAAACCGACAAAGGGTTTAAAAGCTGCAAACACCATAAAGCCCAGCAAGACCGGGCCGTGACCTGCTCCGCGGGATAGCTGCTGCTCTTTTCCCGTGGGAGCTATCAGGAAGATGAAAGCCGCTGGCTGTACCTGTGCGGGGCCGCGGCGCTGTGAAATACAATCTGCTCATTAGCTGCCATGACAAAGAGGTTTCCGCACGCCGCCTGGGCGTGAGGCAGCTCTCAGCTGCCTGCTGAGAGAAGGGCTGCACCGCCGCGGCATCAATCACAGCTCCAGCTGGCAGCTCCTCAGGGAGCTGGGAGCCAGGCCTGGGCTCCCCATAGCAGTCTTTGCACCTCCTTCTCCTCCCCTGCCACTGCTGATGCCTGCTTGTCCCATCAGAGGATGGTCTCAGGTGGCGGCAGCAGTGTGGCCAAGGGGCACCGAAGCTTCACAGTGAAATTAGGAAGATGCTCACATCTCTTCTGGGCTTCCCACACACAGCTGGCTCATGAGCTAAGTGGTATCTTGTGGATAACTTTTGGGACATCTTGCAAGGGATGTGGTTGTTGTGTGCCCATGCAGGTCCTTCACCCATGGAAGGGCAGCTTGAGTGCCCATCCTGGTTGCCAGAATTGCCTGTCCACTCTCCCTCTGAGCTCAAGTGTTTTACTGCCTTGTTATTCTTGAGATAACATTTTCATGTATGGCTGGAGTGCTTTTTCTTCCTGAGTGATTGGGGCAGTCAGCTGTATAATAGTCAGAGAAGCCCTTCAAATAAAGCCTTTTGCAGGTACATCAGTCTGCCTGCCTGTACTTAAACCTGTACATGTGTGGGAGTAAGGAGTGGAGGGAAGGAGGGCAGGAGTAGCACCAATATTCGCTCTTCACAGGGCAGTGCCTTCGAAATGCTGATCTGGCATTTAGTACCTCTAGGATCATTTCAGGCATGCAACGTACATACTCTATCTCTCTTTCCTTAATATCTCTCTGAAACAGTCCAGAGGGAAGCAATACATTTATTTCACCCCAGGCAGGCGTGAGATTTCTCTTCAGATTCTTACAGAATATTAAAGACCTTTTTCAGTGCTCCTCCACTTGGTACTCACCTCTTTTTTATCCATCCTTGGTATTGATTTCTGCTCCTTTAATGTACAATGCTGTACGGTTATATCTACGCAGAGGAAAAACTTTGGCATATTTATAGGCAGGGCTTGAGGAACACACACCCCATGGAAAAGCCAAAGCTGAAAACCACACTTCCATTTCCTGTGGCTCCTCATGGACCTTCCCCTAAAGAGTATGGGCGGTGAGACACTGGGTTTGGTAGACAGTAAAAGTTCTTTTCTGCATATAAGATTCATATGCAGGGTGAGGAAGTCCTGGAGGGATCAAGGGTGAATTGACAGCAGGGGCTGCCTGCTCAGCTGTGGTGGTAGAAGACAATATGATATTGCCTGTGAATTGATGGTGTCCTTGAGAAAGCATCACAGCAGTGAGAAGGTCTGTGCCCAATGGTGCTGTGATCAGATGCTTGGATGCTGCGGGTGATTTTTCACCTCCTTTGCTTTGCCCAAAGGCACCGAGGAGAATGCAATGGGAAAGAATATCACTGTCTATCCTGGAGGAGGGAGGACCCTGGGCTCACACTAGGTCTGTCTGACCTGTCCCGAGCACTTCTCCATTGGGGAATGGGTTGGGTCCCCACCCCCCTAGTTTCCGGGTCCAAGGAGGCAAGGGGCCCTCCAGTGAGGTGCCAGGAGCGGGTCCCCTGGCCGTGCTCCCGCCTGCTGCACGTACACGCTCCCCGGTGCGCTCATTAGCTGCGTTGGCTTGGCAGGAGACGCTGCTGATTGCAGCTGAAGGTCCCAGCCGTGTCCCCAGTCGGTGCCTCTCCCGTCCCGCGCTGCCCCCGAGGAGGTCCTCCCCAGGCCAGGGCTGCGGGGGCTGGGTCCTTGCCCACCTGTGCCCATGCCCACCCTGGGGGCCCAGGGGAATTTGGCACACGCAGCCGGCCGAGCTGCCAGAGTAGGACTGTGGCTGTTGCCCCCGCGGGGACCCTCAGCTGCCGGTCACTGTCTAGGACAGGGTGGTCAGGTTGGACTGCAGCCTGCCATGTACCATGCACCATGCAGGTGATGCCTTGATGGGGCTACCTGAAAATAGAGGCTAGACAAAATTAAGAGGATAAAAGCGGGTATTTATTGAAGGGTCTTCAAGGTACACTTTGGGCAGTCAAAAGCCTTCAGAAAAGGCTACACCCAAAATGGACGACCGGGTCACGGGTTTTCATACTTTCATATGTTCGGTCCATTCTCATATCAGGGTTAAATCCCCAATTACAATTTCAGGTGATGAAGTCATCACCCCAGGTTTGTTCCCCCCTGAAGCCATTTTGTTTACATATTTCAGGGCCTGAGACAGTAAGATGTCCTTGAAGTTCAGGCCTAGAGAGGATTTGTTTTGTCTGACCAGAATGGGAGAACATTAGCTAACGGGCTATATGGAGTCTTAGAGTTACACACTAAAGCATTACAGGATATGAAAAATACAGAAGCTAAAATCCTAAGGCATCACAGGCAGAGGCACGGTCCCAAGACTGGGAGTGACAAAGGGTGGGGAGAGGGAGCAGGTTCAATGGAGCTTGCACACACATGGAAGCTGTTCCTGATGACTATAACTCTGCTGTGCAGGCATCTGGCACCCCCATCTGCCCTGCACACTAGAGCACTAGCTCTGGTGGGAGTGATGCCTGCAGGCAGGAAAGGGGTGGGAGAGGCAAGGACTGGCAGGAGCTGCTGTTACAGGACGTTTACTCTGGCCACAGACGGGAGGGATGAAATTCTGGGCAGTTCAAGTGTGCATGGGGGAAAAGCTCTCCCATGAGATGTCAAGCTAAAGCATGGTCTGCTGAAGGGCAGAGTGGAAATGGTGCCCTGTGGAAGTCTCCCAACAAGCCTTGGCATAACTGCCTGGAGCAAGTTTGAGCAGGGCATCCACCGCCTTGTCCTTTCCATCATGTCTCAAAGACTGAGGCATTGTCTGCTCTCTGCACTCTCTCTCCTTCCAGGAGTTCCAGGCTAGCTCTGAGGATTGTTCTATCTGTGAATGAGGAGACAGATTTTAAACACCTAAACTCTGCTCGCTGTCACAGTGGGTTAAGGGGCCCTTCCCTCTTGGTGCACCAGAAGAAAGGTCTCTGAAGTGCATATGCATGGCCTCTCAAATGAATCAAAGCCATGCTGTGGCTAGCAGCTCTGGCACCCACCCGCTGGAGCTGCAAGACATGTGCAGAGCTGGAGCCAGACTGTTCTTCCTGCACTGGAGGCTGGGGCAGAGACAAACTCCATCTGGGACCAGCAGCAGCAGCTTGTTCTTGGAAGGACGGACACAGCCACTGCTCCCATCTCCCAGAGGCACCATGCTAGTGCTAAACCTGCCCACCTTGGTCACAGAGCCATCCCAGGGCTGTGGATGAGGTGGGACAGAAGGACCATTCCCAGAGTGGATTGGTGTTCTGAAAGAACAGGAAACAGAAAAATTGCATTTGGTTTCCAAGCCCTGTGATCTCACAGCTCCGCTCTCTTCCTGTAGCCTCCATGGCCTGGACCCTGTTAGGGAGAGGTGATGACAAAAGAGAGATTTGGCTGTTCCTCCATCTGCTCAGACCCCAAGAAGGTGGAGGCCACTGGCTGGGGCCAGGCTGTGAACGGCAGTAGGCAGGGGTCACGTCTCCTCACCACTTTCCTGTTTCCTGGGCAGGCTGTCCCCTCAGTGCCACTGGTACCTGGCAGCCATTCCTGTGGCTGCTGCTCCCACAGTAGGAATTTTGCTGTAGATCACTTGCCTGAAGAGAAAGCTGCAGGACGATGTAAAGCGTAATGCAACGCAGGAAAGAGTGATGTGAGAGGAAGTGTTCGCAGCCGTTAGAGCAGGAAGGAAGAGGATCAGCGTGGTGAAAGCAACAGATGCCTAGGCAGAGATGTCAGCAGCTTCAGGGAACTGGTGGTGGGGCTCCTGCAGGGACCTGGCCTCAACAAAAAAGGAATTGGTCAGCGTCAGCTTTTCCTTTCATAGGTGGAGATATCTGGGTCAAAGCAAAGGTCTGTCCTGCCCAGGAGGGGCAGAGCACAGGGAAGAGCCAAGGGGCCACTTCGCTGCAGCATCTCTGCATGTGCTGCCTCCTCCTCCCCTGCTGGTGCCACCAGCCTCTGGCAGCCCAGTCCACCTGAAGCCCCCTTGTTTGGGGCTAGAAGGAGCCTTGTTCCCCATTCATAGACCCTCTCTGGAGTGTCCCCAGTGGTGCTCACTCACAGACGCCCCCAGTACAGCAGCAAATGTTGTAGGAGACTGTTCAGTTGTCCAGGACCTCCACACAAGGAGGGGGCACACACAAAATAGCAAACAGATCATGTCCCTGAGGATAGGGCATGAGAGCTCGTGAGGGCAGCATCAGTGTCTGAAGCTGATGATTTTGACTTCAGAAAATGTTGTTCCCTTTGGGATGAGGCTCTGCCCTGCTCTGCTTGTCACAGGACCTTGCACAGGGTTTGGCTGAGAAAACCTTGAACTCCCCCTTAAGAAGCACATAAAACTCAGGGATAATTTTAAAAGCAGCATTATCCAGCCTTGCTGAAGGAACAAGCAGCTATGGCTTGAACAGGATGTAAGGACCTCTGTGGGGAGAAAGCTTTGGATGCTGAGGATCTCTTTAATCTAGTGGAAAAAGAAAGAACAAGAACCACTGGTTGGAAGCTGAAGCCAGACAAATTCAAGACAAAAATAAGGAGGGGGATTGTTAACAGTGCGGATATGCAACTGCCGGAAGAGGCTCCCTGGGAAGTGGCAGCTTCTCTGTCCCTCCCAAGTCTTCACAACCACAATCACTACTTTTCTGTAAGATGCTTTTGCCAAAAACAAGCCATCAGGCTCAACAAAGGGATAAAAGAGCAAAGCTGTCTGTCCTGTGATGTTCAGACCAGCCAGCCCTTATCTCCATACAGGTTGCTGGGACTGTGGAAAAATGCAGATGAAGGTGCAGGAAAGGAGCTCTCTGTAACAGGCTGTTGAAACTCGGGTGTGCATAAGGCACAGGGGAAGAACTTGGGCAGCTTCAGAAGCAGGAAGAAGCAATAGAAAGAGGAATAGGGTGAGCAGCAGCCAGCTGATGTTGCTGGTGACTTGGGAACAGAGAGCTATGCCCTGGCAGCCCCAGCCAGAGAAGGCTATGCACCACGGGCTCGCAGCTGACTCATTTGAAGTTCAGCTGCCTTTGCTGGTTACAGTCCCCAGGAGACTGAAGGGCTATGGTTCTTTTACTCTGGTTTTCTGGTTATGGAAACGTCTTCTCACATGTGGAGAGCACGGAGCTGAACAAACTCAGGTGGGCAGCAGAGCCGTTTTGCTGCCTCTAGCAGAGAGTGTGGGGATAACTCCTGCACTTCTCCTGATGGCTCTGCAGACAAGAGGGTCTGGCTAATAGTTCTGCCTCAGGGTCTGCCTAATCAACCTCGTTTCCAAAAGCTGAAGTCTCTAAAACTCCTGCAATGAAGTAAAATGTGCAAAGAGATCAAGTGGGACCCTCTGGGCTTTCCCTCTAGTGGAAAGCTTGTACATCTTCACTGGCCCCAATGGGGCTCAGAAGATGAGGCTCCCTGAGCTCTGCACATCGGCTCACTCAACACGGGCACCCCTTCTGCCCACAAATCAGGGGTTCCAGACAGGAGACCACCTGAGGCACAGGAGGGCTCTGCCCTCAGGTGCTCCTCAGCTGCAGTGCTGCTTGATGGGTCTGCAAAGTAATTAAACCACAAAAGATCCCTCGATTCCCGTGGGACTAATAGCAAACCAAATTTCTCTCTGCTATCCCTCCTCTACTGCTACAGCTGTATTGCTGGCTCAGCCCTCTCAACAAGAGTCTTCTGTGACTCCAACAAAAGACAAATCCTTTCTGCAGTTGCACTACTTGGAGCAACCTGTCTCCCTGGACATTACTGGGGCTGCCCCTGACAGGATGTCCAGCACCACACTGCACATCATCGCAAGGGGTGTATGGGCACTGCCAACCAGGGGAACTTGCTTGCACAGGGTGTGCCACATGGGAGTGGGTGCCACCTGCTGTCAGGGGCTCAGGAAGAGGTCACTGACCAGTGGAAAAGCCACCCTGGTTGCAGCCAAGCTGTGTTTCAAGAGCAACTATTTCCCAAGCTGGTCCCATTTGAACAGGAGCTCGTAGCTGCAGGTGCCCAGCAGCCCTGGTGTGGTTTTGACTGAGGTTCACTCACGCCAGTGGAAGGAGCAGCCCTGGAGCATCAGCCCATCTGGGGAAAGCGTCTGCCCTCAGCAGGTTTGTTTCAGTCATGCTAGGTGCGTGTGTGTAATTCATCATCCCAGTGCTTGGTGTCACCAGGTCCTCGTAATTTATTGCAAATACCATCATTTTGGCCCCTCACACAAGTGGATTTGCGATGACGCGAAAAGCTGCAGCTGTCTTCAGTGCTTCCCTGCAGTGAGCTGAAGAGCTCAAGTGCCTTGAGGCCAGTGCTGACGACTCCTTTTTCAGCCCCTGGTCATTTTTCTGGCCCTCCTTTGAACTCTCTTTGGTATTTTCACATCCTTCTTGAAACTGAGACTTCGGAGCTAGCTTTGCCAGCAAGGCGAGGTAAAATCACTGCTCTCCCCTCACCTCCTGCAGATATTGGAGGGACACGGTGGTCCCTGCACTGCCCTGGAGGCATTGCCTGTGCTGAAATACTGCACGCTCAGCTGTGATCACCTCATACTTTGCAGAACAGCTCACCCTAAATCACTGCTGACAGTCTTACCCATCTCATGGCACCTGCATGGTTTTTCTCAGAAAAGCTGGGTACCCTTAGCTGGGCTAGAAGCTCACAAAACATAGCCAAAATTTTCAGAGAGACAAGCATCTGTCCTTGTGCCCAGCTGGGGACATGCTGAATGGCCCAGCTCTGCCCATGAGCCATCATGGCAGGAACCTGGGGCTCAACTCCCCCAGCTTTGCAGGGTTTGTCAGAGCATCCTTGGGAAGAGCATGTGCTCAGATGTGAGATTTGGCAGCAGCTGGGGCAGGTCATGGGGCTGGGCAGCTCCCAGCATCCCCACATTCCAAACCTTGCTGCTGCTGAGCCTTGAGAGTGGAGGGACACTGATGTCAAAGCAGCAAATCCCTGGGGACCACCCAGCCCAGAGGGGTGGGTGCTCAGCTGGAGGCTGGAGCTGCTGGTCCCAGCTGCCCATGGAGGCAAGACCATCGAGAGCCCCCTGCAGAACAGCTCTTGAGATCCATATGGAAATTCTGAGGGCAGACACTGAGAGTCCGGCTTCTATCACTCCCATCGCTTGTGGGTGAAAGCAACATCTCATCAATGGAAATATGGAGAGGAGGTGAGAAACCCCAAGAGGGCTTCTAGAAAAGACCTAAGAGCCTGACCTGACAGGTAGCTCAGGACACCAGACTTAGTTTCAACTCATGACCATGGGGCTAAACGCTGAAGTCTGTGCTTACCTTTGTCCTCATTACAAACTCAAGTAGTTACTCATCTAATGACTCTGCTAATCAGGGTGGCTCACCAGAGAGACAGCAGTACTCTTTCTCCTGCCTGCTGTGAGCCTGAGCAGCACAGGCTGGCACTGCTTCCCACAGAAGCTTGGTGCAGGCAGGGACATCCCCAGGCTGTAGAGCAGCCCAGCCAGGCTGATAGTGGCATGGCCTCATTGATAGCATGCATAAGCAGCACTGAGCAACTGCAGCTCATTCTCCCTGGGAGCTTTGGCCTTGTGGCTGAGCCTTCTCAGGCTACATGAGCCTCTCCCTTCACACTCACATCTTCTTCGGGGCCCAGAGTTTGCAGAGGAAGCCGTTACCAGGCTGGTGTGGCACAAAGCCCTGTGGTTTTGGCTGGGAGTAGCAAGAAGAGAACAGAAGGTGGCTTTTCCTCCAGCATTGTGCCAAAATCTTGCCCAGAAAGTGAGAAGTTGTGTCTGGATCTCTTTGCCAGACCAGCTAAGTGCTGATGGAACAGATCAGCTTCTGCTGAGCTGGAAAGAGCATGAGGCTGGCAGTCCAATCTGGCTGGTGGGTTTTGGCCTTTTGCTCGTCACTGGTGCCACACTGCTCGGTTTTGTATGCTGACCTCTTTACCCAAAATGCATATTAATCAGGGGCTGTGTGAGGGCTCCCCATGCACAGGATGGATAACTGAGTCTATATGAGATATCTGCACTTCCACCTGCCCATTCTGCCCTCCATCATGGGGGTCTGGAGACCCCATTCCAAATCACATGCCTTTCTGGGATGCAAGACTCCTTCCTTGCACTATCCTGACCATGCAGGGCTTTCCTTGCCCTTCCCAGACACTGTGCAGAGCCACAGGGTGCTTGTTCAATACTCATTTCCTCCTCACTGTGCAGGTCAGACCTGACAGGCAGAGCAGCCCCTGGTGCTAGTGTGACCATTGCTGCTGGATGTTTGACATGGCCAGCAGGGAGGGGGATCATTCCAACTGCCCTGGAGCACGTGGCCCCTCTAGGACATCCCGTCTGGGCTGTTCAGAGGGCGTTTATCCAGAGTGCTCCTGTGTGTGAAGGTGCCTCAGCACCCACAGGCAGCACTCAAAGAAGGAGGGCGAGGCTCCATCTCCCCAGCATCACCTGGTGTGCCTGGAGCAGCAGCGGGGCCAGAGCCCCATCCTGCAGAACAGCAGGCGAGGGCCTGAGCCTGCCCTTTCCCTTCCCACAACCCTGCTTCATTTACCACACACCTCCAAGCTTCTGCAGCGGATGAGTGGGGGGCCCTGCCGGCAGCCGCCTCCGTCACCACACAGCTTCACCTCCCTCCCCAGGGCTTGGGGCCCATCCTGTGTGCCGAGCAAGGCCGTGCCCTGCGGGAAAAAGTAGTGCGTGGTGATGTAATTAAGGCTGCATCATTTATGCGTGTGTGTAGGGTCTGAGCATTTCCTCTTTCTTGAGTGCTTGGCTTCCCCATACTCCACAGGAGGCTTTAAAATGGGAGAAATACCTTTGGGAAGATGAGCACCCTCAGCAATCCCAAAAGCCAGTGTGCCATGAACAGAGACAAAGAGCAGGGGAGAGCTCTGGTGTGCTCCAGCTCTGTGTAGAGTGGGGGAAGAGCCTGCTCCAGAGACATCACCACCCTGTGTGCATCAGCTGGAGCTGGTGTGCAGCTCCACAGCATGGTTATGTGTGTGTCCATGGGTATGTGCGAGGGTATTTATGCTGCCCCCATGCTCTGCAACCCAGCCAAAAGCTAAGCTCCTTTAGGAGGTACCAGCGTCTCTCAGCATGGGCAATGTATTCCTCCCTGAATCTGTTTCCTGGAAACATCCATACCATTATGGCTTGGACTGCTCAAAAAAAGCTCATCCCAAGGCAGACATTTGGCACACAACATTTTCACCCCAACAGCCAAAATTCTGCTAGGCTGCAAGCAGGGGAGCCAGCCTTTCCTGCCCACGCCCTCTGTGAGTAGGGGGACTGTTGTGCTGCTGACTGTCCCCTCTGCCCCCCAGGACTACTGGCTGTCCCTGCTCTACAAGCGCCTCATTGGTCCCAAGGTGCTGGCGATCCACGTGGCCGGTCTCCAGAGGAAACCTCGGCCCGGCAGAGTCATTCGCGACAAGCTCCGGATTTATGCCCACTGCACCAGCTACCACAAGTAAGCGGCTCAAGGAAGGCTGAGGGTTACAGGGTGGGATAAGTGGTGTCTCCAGGAGATGGGGACCAACAAGGACACGCTGGGGCAGGTTGGCTTCCCAGGATACTCACTCGGATGCTGCTCTGGCCGCTGTCACACTGAAGGGAGCATGCAGGAATGGCGATGCGTCCGATGAAAGTCGTGGCAGGCCCGCTCCTGGGAACGGGGCCGGCTGGGACCGGTGCAGTGGCCGCCGGGCAGCCTGGGCAGCAGAGATCAAGGGAGTGGATTTCACACGAGGGGCCCCCGGTCGGTCGGGTTACCCGCCAGGCCGAGCTGCCGGGGAGCCTGGCCTGGTTATTGTTTCGCTGATAAAGTCTTTGAAAGCACCTCAGCGAGCCGGGGGGGCGGCCACCTCCTCCGCGGACACAAGTTGCTATTGTGGAGGAGGAGAGGCTGTTTCTTTACACAGTCCAGATGCTTTCAACATGCCTCCAGCTCGGTAGGAAACCTTGTCCAGTAACTGACAGGTGCAAAGTGCTTTATAGCCTTTGTTTGGGACTGTCTGATTAGGCAGGGACAGAGGATCAGTGTCTGGACCTGTCTGTCAGGTGCTTAGGGTGGCGGGGGCAGACGCCACTCACGCACAGAGCTCCCCTCCATTCTCAGCCTCCTCCTTGAAAGTTGGGGGGGGGGGGCTGTCCTGGGACTGACATTCTGTCCTAGGCCTCCCCGACTCTGGACACCATTGCAGCATCCTCTTGTGCAGTGTCACTGCTGGCTGAAGAGGAGGGGTTGAAAGGTGTCATCACAGAGCCAGGCTTCATGATGGGAAGGTAGCATCTCCCTGTGAAGGGGCAGCAGGATGGTGAATCTGGATGTCTGCACGAGGCCAGCTCTTGCAGAGACCCCCAAGCCCCTTCTTGAAGGTGATGCTCCCTGGGCACATGGCAGTGCAGCCCTCATCTCCCACTCTCCCCTTTGCAGTCACAACTATGTCCGGGGGTCCATCACCCTTTACATCATCAACCTGCATCGCTCCCGGAAGAAAATCAAGCTGGCAGGGACGCTGCGGGATAAGATTGTCCACCAGTACCTGCTGCAGCCCTACGGCAAGGACGGGCTCCACTCCAAGTAAGTTTGATGCTGGTGGCTGGGGCTGCCACCACTGTCCCATCCTCAGTGCCACTGCGCTGACCCTCTCCTGGTCCCACAGGTCGGTCCAGCTCAATGGGCAGCCGCTGGCCATGGTGGATGACGGGACTCTCCCCGAGCTGAAGCCTCGCCCGCTGCGGGCCGGCCGCACCCTGGTCATCCCCCCACTGACCATGAGCTTCTATGTGGTGAAGAATGTGAACGCGCTTGCCTGTCGGTACCGATAGCCCGCAGCCCACAGTGGACTCGCCAGCCCCGCTCCTGCCCTCGTGCACTGCCCAGGTCACGCTGCCTCCTTGGCAGCCCACGCAGCCTCGCCATGGGGCCGTGTTGGGCAGCTCCACGCCATGCCCTCATCCTCACCCCCAGGATGTCCTCCACCCTGGCACCATTCCTGCCCTGTGACCGCGGAACTCCACATGCCCTGGCCACCATCCCGCCAGAGCAGTGCGACAGCCAATTTGCAGGGCCTGCCACTATCTGTCCCGTGAGCTGCCAGAAGCACCCGGGCTCTGATGCCCACTGGCTGCAGGGAGGGTTGGGGTGCTGAGACCCGATATATCCTGGGACGGACACCCTCCCCGAACCCCTGGTCCTGCTGCCCCTCGGGATGACCCCTCCAGCAGCCGGACCCCTTCCCCGGAGGCGGACGGTCCTCCGGTGCAGCAAGTGCATGGAAGCAGCTCCCTCTGCTGCCGCCGGGATGCCGCCAGCCGGCCTGGCCCGCCGCGAGATGCACCGGGCGGGGCGGGGCAGGGGAGGGGGCGCCGGGGGCCGCCCCTGGCGGGCGGGCTCGGGCTCCGCGGCGGGGAATGTTGATTGTTAAATTATACATCCCGGAGCGGAGAGGAGCGGAGCGGTGGGCCGGGAGTATGTCCTGCCCGGGAGAGTGGCGGTGTCGCGGGCAGGAGCAGCTGCGACGCGCCCAGGCGCTACCGGAGGTGTAATAAAGTTGGGCTCTCAACCGCGCCGGCGTCTTCTGTCCGCCGCGGGCCGGGGCGGGCCGGGGAGGGAGCGGTGCCGCTGTCACACGGTGCGGGGCGGCGGTCACACGGTGCGGCGGTCACACGGTGCGGTGCCGCTGTCACACGGTGCGAGGCGCCGGTCACACGGTGCCGCTGTCACACGGTGCCGCTGTCACACGGCGCGGTCCCGGTGTCACACGGTGCGGTGCCGCGGTCACACGGTGCAGTGCCGCGCCGGGCCGCCGGGGGCGCTGCGCCCGTGGGCGCGGCCGTCACGCGCGGCGGAGCAGGAAGCGGCGCGGGGCGGGTGGAGCCGCGCGGTTCCAGTGTCCCGGTGCCGGTGTCCCCCCCGCCGCGGGCCATGCGCTGCGTCCTGATCGCCAGCACCGCGGCCGAGCTGCTCTTCTACTGGGCCGATGCCGCCTTCATCCGCCGGCTGCGATCGTCCCACGCCGGGCAGGTGGGGGCGGCGCGGGTGCGGGGAAGGGAGCGCGGGGTGCGCGGTCGCGCGTGGGCGCTGACCGGGAGCGTGTGGCGCAGGGCCCGGCGCTGGAGGACAGCCTCAACACCCTCTTCGCCCCCCTCATCATTTCCTGCGCCGCGCTGCTGGAGAAACTCTCCGACACCTACACCTGCTTCGCCGCCGAGGGCGGGCGGCACCTCCACGTCCTGCACACGGTAGGACCGGCACCGGGGACCAGGGACCCTTGGCCGGCCCCGGCCTGACCCCGCTGCCGGTTGCAGTTCGGGGACTGCCTGTACATCGCGGTGAACGGCGACGGGACGCAGAGCGAGGACGACCTGCGCCGGACGCTCTTCGTGCTACGGCGCTTGCTGGAGGTTCACTGTGGCCTCGTCACGCTCGACTCGCACCTCATCCGCAAGGAGTGAGCGGGCACAGCCACCGGCACAGGCTGGCATGTCGGGGCGCTGGGGTGGCTCTCCTGAGGTGCCGTCATGCAGCACCGGGGGGTGGGAGTGGGTGTCTCCAGCTGGGACCCCCCCCTTTGCAGCAGGACCCCCTGCCTGCTGAGCTGCTGCTGGGTTTTGGTGTGTCTGTCCCACGCGGGGAGGTGACAGCCACCTGTAAGTTTACACTCTGTGACTGCTGCAGGTTGCGGCCAGCTGATTCGGAGCAGCGGGAGCGTGTGTGGAGCCTGCTGCGGGGCCTGCTGGAGACCTACAGCCACCTGCGGGAGGAGGACCAGAGCTTTGCAGTGGAGGTACCAATGCTCTGGGGTATCCCTCACTTTTGGGTTGTTCCAGGGGTGGGAGGCTTCATGGAGTCCCAGGATGTGGGAAAAGGCAGTGGGCTGGGGACTTGAGGGCAGCTCCCTGGAGTAGTGGAAGCTCAGACCTAGGGCTGCAAGGCTGGGTCTGAGGGAGCTCAGCAGCCTTCTCCGATCCTGCATCCCAGGCCGTGGAGCGGCTGATCCATCCTCAGCTGTGTGAGCAGTGCATCGAGTTCCTGGAGCGACAAGTGGTACAGTACATCAACGCCAGCCCCGAGCGTGGTGGGGACGAAGTGGGCCATGCCTTCCTCCTGGTACACACCAAGCTGCTGGCCTTCTACTCCAGGTGCGCCCGGCCTCACCATCCTCCCCAGGGCAGCCATTTGTCCTCCTGGCTGACCCTTTCCTTCTCTGGCCTGCAGCCGCAACGCCAGCTCCATCCGTCCAGCCGACCTGCTTGTCCTCATCCTCCTGGTTCAGGACCTGTACCCCAGCCAGAGCGCCGAGGAGGAGCTTGGCCCGCAGGTGCTTTAGAGCAGGATTGGGGGCACAGCAAGTCAGGGCGCTCCCATGGGATGATGCCTTGACAGCTGGGGCTTAGGGGTTTTTCCCTCCTTTTGAAAGCCCACAGCAGGGAATGTTCTCCCTCAGGGACCCAAGAGAAGTGAGAGCATCCCTGTGAGTGGCCCTGGCTCCCATGGAGCTGCAGAGAAGGACTCAGATGACCAAGTGAGTCCTTGAGATCAGGAGCTGCAGGGTGGGATGCTGGAAGGGCTGCCTGCTTTGCTGCCATCGCTGACCCATCTGTTTTTGCTGGCAGGACACAGATGATCTCTCTGTGCCTGAGGTCTACTACACACCTGAGCCCTCGCCAGGCAGGCACAGTACAGGTGAGTGCCCAGCTGAGCAGCAGCCATGCCCCACACCCCCAGCCCTGCAGAGGCTCCGGAGCTGTGAGGGGGCTGGAAGGGTGCCCTGCCGTGTTCTCTGCAGGCAGCGAGAGCTGGTCAGAGGGTGCTGAGATGCTTAGCATTGGGGAAGTGGATGCTGCAGATGTCCAGGTGAGCACGGAGTCCTGCAACACCTCCCAGCTCCACACCTCATCAGCCTGTCCTGGTGCCTTTTGCAGTCTCTGATCCTCGTCACTCGTCTCTTGCTGTGCTGCAGCTGTGGGTGCCCTGCGTCCCCCATGTAGTGCATAACTGTGACAGCTCTGATCTCCTTCTCCGAGGCATTGCTTGCAACAAGCTGTCAGCAGAGAGGGAGCGGGGCTGCCTCAGAGCAGTCCAGTGTCTCCCTCTGCTGCCGTTGGGCATTCTGGGCTGCTTCCCTGATGGATGATGCGGCACCTCACACACTGCAAGCAAACACCGGCCTCGGTTTAAGGCATTTTCAGCCTTTGTCTTTGCAACAGGCTTCTTCTCTGCTGCTCCTTTGGGGTCCCTGGGCACTTTCCTCACTGCTTATTTTTCGCTACATGGCCCCTCCAGTTCCTTTGGTTCTGTCATACCTGGTTGCAGCTTTTGGGGCAATGATGCATCCCTACAGAGCATCCTTGGTGCGAGCTGTCTCATCCCCACAGGGGACTGAGCACCTCCCCCGTCTTCCCAGATGGCAGAGGACTTGCTCCAGACCTTGGGGCCTCTGGTCCCTGAAGCTTCAAACCCCAGAAGGATCTTTCTGGATGCCAGCCTGCGGGAAGGTTACTGCCCCTTGCTGCCGCACACCATGCACTGCCTCCCGCTCTGGCCAGGCATCTCCCTTGTGCTACTGACCAAGGTGAGCTGCCTCTGAGGTGAGGGAAGCTGTGTTGGACTGAGTCCTGCCTGATCCACCTCTCCCTTCCCCGGCAGGGTCCCATGACCCAGGTGGCTGTCACCTTGTACCAGCTGCTGGATGGTTTCTTGGTGCTGGAGAAGAAGCTGGAAGAGGGACCGGAGGTGGGAGTTGCACGGTCCTACCCGTTCCTCGCTGAGCTGCGGCAGCGCATGGACAAATTTGTGAAGAAGCTGAGTGGACATGACATCCAGGTGGGAGTGGGGACATGAGGACCCTGTCCTGTTGTCCCCACAGCCTGACAGTCTTGTCTCTTTCTAGTTGCAGAACACCTGGTTGGACTTTAAGAACAAGATATTTTCACGGAGTGAACCTGGGAGCTCCCTGGAGTGAGTAGGGGGAAGCCAGGGAAAGTCTCCAGGACAGGCAGGGACCTTTCTCAGCCTGGGGACCAGCACAGCCGTCCCTGCAGTGCTAGGGACCCAGTGTCCAAACTCAGCACTGTCTGTGTCCCCTGGCTCAGGCTGCTGCAGTCAGTGGCAAATGTGAAGCGGCAGCTCTGCTCCGTGTACCGCCAGCTCTTCCTGACCTCTGCTGGCCACAGCCTGTCCCAAGGGCTGCGGGACCGTGCTCAGAAGCTGATGAGGTGAGTGCATGGAGATGGTCAGCATCCCCAGGGGGCTGCCCCACACTCAGCTTTGCTGGGGCATGTGGGTCCTGGCCTCTCACTGTGCCTCTTCTTGGCAGGGAGAAGCTGCTGGACTGGCGGGACTTCCTGCTGGTGAAGAGCAGGCGCAATATCACCATGGTGTCATACCCATCTCTGCAGCTGGGAACCCAGCCTGGCAATAGGGTGTCCCCAAGGGGGTAGCAGATGTGGGAGTGGGACCCTGTCCCCTGGCACTGGGGTCAAGGGGAGGAATGTAGTGGGAAAAGGTGATTTTCCCAAGGCTCAGGGGCTGTCTTGGAATGGCACCAAAGTTGTTGGACACCCTTAACCCATCCCACATACCTGGAGGACTTTCCTGGTCTGGTGCACTTCATCTATGTGGACCGTGCAGCTGGACAAATGATGGCACCATCGCTCAGTGTGACAGAGAAGTCCAGCTCAGAGCTGGGCAAGGGTCCCCTGGCCACCTTCATCAAGAGAAAGGTACTACTCATGGGGTAGGTGTGGGGTGGGAACCACAGAAGAGCATGGAAATTGGAGGGGTTTCTGCTCAGGATTCAGGTGCCCCTTGTCCCCCAGGTCTGGTCCCTGATCACACTGGCCCGGCGATACCTACAGAAGGGCTACACGACACTGATGCTGCAAGATGGTGACTACTGCTGCTCCTACTTCCTCTGGTTTGAGAATGAGATGGTATGTGGGGTCAGGAACAGGCTGAGCCCCTCTTTCCCCGGGGCAGGGAGCAGGGCTGTAGGCACAGCCAGCTCTAACTCCTCAGTGGTCCCATTCCAGCTCCTGCCCTCTGCTGTCATTTCTCCCCAGGGCTACAAGCTGGAGGTGATAGAGGTACCAGTCCTGTCTGATGATTCTGCTCCCATTGGGATGCTGGCAGGGGACTACTACAGGTGAGCAGTTTGCCAGCCCTGTGGTTTGGCACCAGGGCCGAAGCTGTGATGGCCCAGGGGTCCCTGTGAGTGATGGCAGGATGTCACTGCAGGGTGGTACCAGTGTTGTGGTGTCACGGGGGTTGCACCAGCCCATCTCCCCAGCCTGGTGCCATGGTTTTGCTGTGTCCTTGCAAAGTACTTTATAGAGGGAAGGTGGTTGAAAGGGGTTGCCCGTGTGCATTGTACCTGCCAAGGCTCCTGTCTTCTCCTCCCCAGGAAGTTGTTGCGTTATTACAGCAAGAACCACCAGGCAGAGGTAGTGAAGTGCTACGAGCTGCTGACCGTGCACCTGGGCATCATCCCCTCCGAGCTCATGGTCCAGCAGGCCTGCGACTTGGCCCGGCGCCTCTGGGAACCATCCCGCATCCCTCTGCTCTGAGCTGCCTCCAGCCACTTTGGGGCCAGGATTAAAGTGGGTGTGTGGATGTTCCGAGAGCCTGGGTTGCTTTCTCAGTGTCTGTGTGCTGTGCTATGGATTGTGCCTGCAGGCAGCAGCAGGCAACCTTCCCATCCTCCAGCCTGGCCAGGGCTTGCACTGTCCCCTTTCCTGCTCCCCATGCTGCCACCCAGCAGCCTCTGGGGACAGGCAGAGAGTGGGGCCAACCCGTTGTTTGCAAATCACTGTCTTGCTGAAAAGTGCATTTCCAGAGCAGGATTTATAATGTTAGCCTGGCATTGCTGCCAGGCTTTGGCCAGAGATCGAGATAGTGTAGCCAAACCTGAGTGGAGCAATGGTCTAGGGTGCATCCCTCTTCCCACTTACCCCGAAATGTGGGGTGCGGAGCCCTCAGAGGTTTGGCAGGCTCTGGGGAGGTGCAGCCCATCCTGCATGCCTTTCCCTGTACCCAGGCTTCCAGGCATCAGTTAGCCACAGCTCTGAGCTTAGCTGGGAACAGAGAGTAAATCCTGAGGCAGCTTATGTGTTTCCCAGGCACGTCTGGGCTCAGTGCACGTCCAAACCTCAAGTACAGCTGGGAATGGGGCCAGCCCCAAGGGACTGAGGCAGCCACTGCCCCTTGTTGCTCCCATGCCACTCGCTGGAGCTGAGGACGGCGATTCAGGGAGCACTGGACCATGATGGGACCTTTGCCCCATCCTGCTGAGCTGGAATTTGCCCTGCTGAGCAACAGTGCTGGATTCAGAGCCCAGCTCATCCCCAAGCTGCCCCTTTTCCTGCGGCTTTCAGGGCTGTGCTCAGGGCTTGCCTGCTCGAGAGTGGGGGGGGGGCAAACTCCCTCTGTCCTGCCGTGCTTGGCCCATTGCCCCAGCCACGTGCCTCTGGATCATCCCTGGAGCAGAATAAGAGCTGGGGGAGGGGGGCTCTCAGGCCCCCTCCTGCCTGCTCGGCACCTTCCTGGAGTACAAGCTGGGGAGCTCCTGGCACTTGGCTGAGCTCCAGGCAGGATCTGTCGCCTTCTCAGCCCCGCTGCAAGCCCCCAGCAAAACTGTGCCCGGGTCAGCGCCTCGCTGGGGACAGCCCCAGCGGGGCAGCGCTCGGCGGGTGCCCCTGTCCTGACCAACCTCCCCGCCTCACCAAGGCGTTCCCTGCTCTGGCCCCCCCGTCCCCTCCCTGTGCCTGGAAGCCCTGGGAAAAGTTTCGCCGTGAAAGCAAAGTCCAGGCTGCCGGGCGCAGGGCAGCCATGGCCAGGCGCTGTGTGGCGATGGTAGCCGGGCTCCGGGGAAGACTAAGTCTGGTCTGCTCTTCCCGCTGGCTGCAGGGCTGGCATCTGTCCATGGGGCCGTCAGGAACGCGTTTGGCCCATGCCGGGGCTGCAGCCCGGCTGCAGCGGGAATACGACGCGGTGGTGATCGGGGCAGGTAACAGAGCGAGGGAGCAAGAGTCGAGCTGCGGGGAGCCGGTGGGGACCCCCATCTGCCCTCCCCCCAGGGCAGGTAGCAGAGAAGCAGCCAGGTGGGGACCACAGTAGTGCTGGGCACATTGTAAACCCTCAGACTGCTCCTCGTGCCGGGGAGGACGCAAGGGTCTGGCACAAATTGCCGCCCCCCAGCATACTGAGCACTGTTGGAGCATCTGCTTTGAGCACTTCTGTCCCCCTCTGCTGCACCATTAGGGCCACGGCTGTGGGGCCAGGGGAGGATGCCCCTTGTCACCTGTACCCCTGTGTCTAGAGCCTAGAGCCTGTTACTGGGGTGGCTGTGACAGCCCCATGCCACAGGCATGGCAGGGTGCCCTATGTTGTGGGCCCATCACCGACATTGGGCTCTGCTCACCTCCCTCTCTTCTTGCAGGGCACAACGGGCTGGTGGCAGTGAGTACCGAGAGTGGCGTGCTGCCTCCCCTCCATCCACAGGGGACAGCAGGGAACTGGGAAGGGTCAGCGCTGTGGGCAAGGGAGAGCTTTGGTGGTAGTGTCCACGGGGCTGGGGCTCCCACAGGCCCTCCCTAGTGAGGGGGGCACCATGTGCAAGAGGGTGCTCAGGTTGACAGTGACATCTCGGCTGGAGGGATGGGCAGTGTGTGCCGTGCTCCCCCCAGGCTGCCTACCTGCAGCGGGCAGGGCTGCGCACTGCTGTGCTGGAGAAGCGTCACGTGCTGGGCGGCGCGGCGGTCACGGAAGAGATCGTGCCAGGTACCCCTGCATGCCCCTTGTCCCCCTGGCCCCGGCCAGCCCCGGTGGTGGACATCCCCCACCACCCCACGTCTTCCAGGGTTCAAGTTCTCCCGGGCATCATATCTGCTCAGCCTGCTGCGACCACAAATCTATGCTGATCTGGAGCTGCAGGTACTGGCACCCACCCTTTGCTGGGCTGCTGGCACCTCCCACCATGCAAGCGGGGGGACCCTGCTGCCAGGCTGTCCCTGCAGTGGGGACATCCCTGTCTTGCAGCGGCACGGTCTGAGGGTGCTCCCACGGGACCCCTACTCCTTCACCCCACTGCTGGAGGACAGGAGCCCTCCTCGCTCCCTTCTGCTGGGACATGACATGGCTCAGACTCAGCAGCAGATTGCTCAGTTCTCCCAGAAGGATGCCCAGGTACCATCAGGGACATGCACCTGGCACAGCAAAACCCACAAGGGGCTGCCCTGCCCTAGGGGTGGCAGGGATGTTCCTGGGTGGGGTATCCATTGCACCCACCATGGTGCAGTCCTTGTTGTCCCCCCTTTGTGCCCTTCCAGGCCTACCCTGAGTATGAGGCATTCATGGGGCGCATGGTGTCGGCCCTTGACCCATTGCTGGATGCCCCTCCAGTGGATACAGCTGCCCTGGGGAAGGGTTCCCTGCTCCAGCAGCTCAGAAACCTGCAAACCCTGAAGCCCTTGCTGCAGGCAGGTACATCTGGGATGCCAGGGAACCCCGATAGCAAGGGGTGTTCACCAGCACCTGGGGTGGACAATGCAGAGCCTCCTCAGGAGCCCCAACTGGGCTGGCAGGCTCTGGTACGCTTGCTCACCTTGGTCCCGCTGACTGATCTCCAAACCCAGCTGGGCACCAGTAGCCAGCCCTGGCACAGCCATGCAGGTCTCACACCACCTCTCCACCCCCAGGGCTGGCACTGGGGCGGCAGCTGCCCCGCTACTACGAGGTGCTCACAGCCCCCATCTCCAAGGTGCGTGCTGGCAGTGGTGCAGTGGAAACACCCACTGCCTCTCCTCCTGCCTGCCAGGGTGCTGCGGCAGCTCCCTACCCCAAGCCTGGCATGCTCTCTTTCTCCTGGGCCAGATCCTGGATCACTGGTTTGAGTCAGAACCCCTGAAGGCAACACTGGCTACTGATGCAGTGATTGGAGCCATGGCCAGCCCACACACCCCTGGCAGCGGGTGAGGGTCCCTTCCCCCTGGGGCTCATGCCTGCACTGTCCCCCCATGCCATGCTTTGTGCTTGGCTCTGCTGCACCCCAGTACCACACGCCCTGCCCCCCTGCCTCTCCCTCTCACTGCCTGCTCAACTTTGCCAGGGTGCTTCAGGGGTCGGTGCTGGGCAAGGGGCTGCCCCCCAACCCTGCCACATGGCTCTCCTGAGTGGCCCCCACCTATCCCTTTGCTGTTTGGACAACTCTGTCCCCGGGTTGGGCTGAGTCCTGGCTGGTGCATGCTCCCTGTAACTGAGTTGACATCCTATGAGCTGGCATAGTCCCACCTGTGGGGGCTGTGGCACCACTCACTGCCCACACAGGGGACAGACCCATCCCCTCAGCTGGCAGCTAACCTGGGGTCCTGTTACTGCAGGTACGTGCTGTTGCACCATGTCATGGGTGAGCTGGAGGGACTGCGGGGGGCCTGGGGCTACGTGGCAGGTGGGATGGGAGCCTTGTCCCAAGCCATCGCCCACGCAGCAACTGCCCGGGGAGCCCACATCTTTGCTGAGAAGGTACGGGGTGTCTGTGAGAGGGGAGCTGCCTGGCCATCCCCACAGGCAGCGGGGATGCTCTTGGTAAAGTCTTGTCCCCTACACGTGCCCAGGCAGTGTGCCACGTGCTGCTGGGCAGGGATGGGGAGGCGCAGGGCGTTGCGCTGCAGGATGGGACAGAGGTGAGGAGCAAACTGGTGCTGTCCAATGCCTCCCCCCAAATCACCTTCCTGGAACTTGTTCCTCAGGTACGGAGTGCGTGGGGCTGGTGGGGGCTTGGCATGTTGGAATCCCCCATCCACACTGCCCCTCATAGTCAGCCTCTGCATCCATGTATCCCACCCCAGGAGCAGCTGCCGAAGGATTTTGTCCAGCGGATCCGGCAGGTTGACACACGCTCCCCTGTCACCAAGATCAATGGTAGGTACCAGCAAAGACGCTTCCACTGCCATCCCTGCTGGAGGAACACTGGTGCCAGGCTCAGCAAGAGGCTGCACCCTGCTTCCTCCATCTCCCCATCCCATGCCCAGTGGCAGTGGATCGGCTGCCCAGCTTCCTGGCTGCCCCCAATGCCCGCGACGGCCAGCCCCTGCCCCACCACCAGTGCTCCATACATCTCAACTGCGAGGGCACCCAGCTCCTGCACCAGGCATTCACTGAGGCCACCCATGGGCACCCCTCCAGCAGGTAGGAGCCTGTACTGGCACACCTTGGCGTGCTGGGGAAGGGACAGGACAGTCATGGCAGTGGGTGCTGGGGAAAGAGGCATGGCGTGGCTGGGTGCCCCTCTGCCTGCCCAGTTGGTATACTGTTCCCCCAGGCCCATGATTGAGCTCTGTATTCCCTCAGCGCTGGACCCAGGGCTGGCCCCGCCGGGCTGCCACGTCGTGTCCCTCTTCACGCAGTACACCCCATCCGTGCTGGCAGGTGGTCAGTCCTGGGACGACCAGGACAGAAATGCATATGCAGACACGGGTACATAATGCACACACAGAGCCTGGTAACACCCATGGGCAGAGCTGCCCTGGAGCTGCACAGGAGCTGGTTACCATGTCCCCCCAGGCTGCCCACCAGTAGTCCCTTCATCTTTCTCTAGTGTTTGACTGCATCGAAGACTATGCCCCAGGGTTCAAGGCATCCGTCATTGGCAGGGACATCCTGACGCCACCAGACCTGGAGAGGATCTTTGGGCTGCCCGGTGGAGTGGGTACCATGCATGTCAACTCTGAGCATCGCTCTGGTGCCAGTGCTAGTGGGCACATAGGCCTGGGCCAGGCACAGCCAGCTCACACACAGCTCTGTTGGCAGAACATCTTCCATGGAGGGATGTCTCTGGACCAGCTGTACTTTGCCCGGCCAGCACCATCCTACTCTGGCTACCGGTCCCCAGTTCCTGGCCTGTACCTGTGTGGAAGTGGAGCCCACCCTGGTGAGCAGAGCTGAGAGCTAGGACCCTTCTGGAGGCCTGCAGAAGGAAGAAAGGAAGGAACACATGGAAGAGGTGCACCACCATTCCCCATTTCTGCTTTCTTGCAGGAGGAGGAGTGATGGGAGCAGTGGGACGCAATGCTGCCCAGGTGGCTATCAAGGATTTCAGGCACCTCTGATGAGATTGGTGACACTGACTTCACCAGCACAGGGTTGTGACAGCAGCAAGTCCTACTGATCCCATGCAGAGCCCTGCCCATCCCCAACTTGCTTCCCCAGCACCAGGGGCAGCAGGGTCTCCCGAGAGCTGCGTGTAGGCTGGCAGCGTCCCTGGTGCTCCCAGCTGCTACCGTCACCTTGAACATGTGGCTGCTCCCAGCCTGCCACAACCCAGCCTTGCCCCAATGGCTCATGGACCCTGCATGACCGTGGCAAGCCTCACTCAGCCCCTGCCTGTGCCCGTGGAAATAAACCCTGGCCCGTGCTCTCTCATGAGCACTGTCCCTGTGTTTTTTGAGCAATTCGTGCAGCTCCCACTGTGCCATCCACACTTGCTGGTGATGCAGCCCTGGGGGAGCTGTCAGAGAGGACAGGCACATTTCAGAGTAGTGAACAGGGACAAACAGCCCCTCACACTCTCCTCTGCTCATTGATGCAGGCTCAGGTGTATATAGGGCTCTTTGTATGGAGTCCCCCAGCTCCAGGCAGGTCTGGACCATCCTAAGGGGCTTAGAACAAGCAGGGAGCCAGGGAGCTGCCTGGAAACTGCTTTGGTACCTGAAGTCCCCAACTGTCCTCAGTGCCCCAGCTCTTGGTGGCTGTGTGTACAGCAGACACGTGCCCAGCGGCTCAGAAACCACAGGAGCCAGGACTGGCAGCTGCCCCCTCGTACCTCACACATGCTCCTATTCCCGACGGAAACTGTCTGCACGTGTTCTGGACCTGTCCCCCCATCCCCAGGGCAGATGTTCCGTGCTGGCCACTCCTCAGCCACAGCAGGCCCGGGGTGTGCCCCTCACCCGCGCTGCTGCCGGGAGCCGCTGGCGACAGATTACAGAGCTCACATCCTCTCCCTGCCCTCTTCCTCCCCCAGACAATGCTCCCAATTCAGCCGCCCGCCTCGCCTCCTGCCGGGCCCTAAATACGGTGCTGACAGGGTGAGCTGCTGCACCTGAGCTGGCTGAATCAATATTGACCGGCCAGGAATAGTCCCGCAGCCCTCTGAGAATAGCCCCGCACGCCCGCCCGCCGCCCACAGCTTCCCGCGCACGGGGCTGCCCTGCTGCCGGCCGCGTATTTTTAGCTGCTGCCATTGCTGGCTGCCCGAGGCTGCAGGTGCTGGCACCCACTGAGCCCCGGGGGAGATGAGGGGCTCATTGGCTGACACCTCAGGGCCAAGGGGGACGCCTCCAGCCTGCCACGATCACATGAGCAGCAGGACACTGCTGCGAGATGAGGCTGGCAGGTCCCAGATGTGGGAGAGCCCACCCTCACTTCTCTCTTCTTGCTGTCCCCAGGAGCAGAGGCAGAGCTGGGAGCGGGATCCGGCACCCGCCTGCCCTGCACCCCTGCCAGTATCTGCCGGGGGAGGAGTTCGGGGGAAGCTCCTGGCCTCACACTTAAGCAATTGAGCTCCAAAACGTCGAGACGAATGAGTCACGGGCTCCACTGCTGGCCCCAACCCTGCCCTTCCTCAGGGCTTTCCGTGGCCCCCACTCTGGGGCTGGCCAGGGACCCCTATCGCATCAGAGGCTTCAGGACATGCCCCGATCCCGGCCAAGGCAGAGGGCTGGAATGAGGGTCCCCTGCAAGGGGGTCCCAGCATTGTGCATCCCTGCACACGCAGAGGTGCTGGAGGCCCTTGCGAGACGTGGCGATGAGCTCACGGGCTATTCCCGGCCGTGTTGATCCTGGCTCCTCCCGGCAGGATCCGGCTGCTTTGACTCCAAACAAACAGCCCGGTGGCCACCGGCACATTCCTGGCCGGTCCCTGGGCACGGCCAGGGCACTGGGCTTCCTGTTTATCCCCATCCCATGGCGGGGCACGGCGGGCGTGTGGGCAGCAGGGTGCCCCGGGGACTGGCGGCACCCCAAGCCGGAGGTTGCTCCCAGGGCAAGTCGCGGGGGGGCGGGGGGGCATCCCCATTCTCCACATTCCACGGACCGGGGCTACACCTGAGGACCCTCACAGCCAGCCCGGTTCAGGTGATGCCCCAAGCCCTGGGGAAACTGTGCTCTGGGCTCACGGTACCATCCCATATCCTGCCGTGGTCTCTGTGCCTCCCGAGTCTTGGCTCCACTGCAGCACCTCCAGGCATCCTATGCCTGCGTACCCACGTGAACCATTCCGTGAGTGGGAAGGTGCAAGGAGTGTCCCTAGCATAGCAGTTCGTCATCTCCAGAAAGTCCATGTTCTGCCTGGCTGGAGGACAGCCCAATGCGGGGAGCATCCCTGACCGAGGACATTTGGACTCGGAGGAGGTCCAGCCTCACGGCAGGTAGGGACTGTCCGCGGTAGCTCAGATCCCGCCGGCTGGGGGAAGGACAGGGTTTGGGGCAGGAACAGGTTTACCCCAGTGTGCAGTGAGGCAGAGTAGGGCCGGGGGTGGGCAGGGAGCAGGGCTGGGCTCCAGACCAGAGGCGGGGAGGCGGGGGGCCCCCCCGGGTCGGCCCACGCCGCCGCACCATAAAAGCGGCTGCAGGCGGTGCCCGGCGGGAGGCAGGAGCTGCGGGAGCCAGTGCCGCGGGTGCTACCGCTGCGTCCCCTTGCCACCACAGTGTCCCCGCCACCGCCTGCCCCGCACCGCTGCCGGTCCGGCACCGCCATCCCTTGCCAGGGTGAGTGCTGGGGGTGGCCCCGGGAGGGGAGATCTGGGCACCTGGAGGGGGGTCAGCACTCCCACCAGTGCTCTGAATGAGGATGCAGGGGAAGAGGTGAGGTGACGGGGACCGGGCTGTGTGCAGGATGCGGACTAATCCCTGGTGTTCAGTAGAGAATCCAGGTGGAGGATAAAAGGGGGCTCTGTGGGGTCCCCACCCATGTCCCGGAGCATGGGGCAGACAGGCAGCAACTAGAGCACAGGGCAATGTCCATGGGGCTGCCCATGGCTGTCGGTGCCTGGGAGCACTGTGTCAGAGCTGGGTGACCTGGTAAAGGGTGCAGGGCTGGGGTACACTGTGAGTATGGCAGGGACCAGCCCATGCATCCCCCACAGCATAGGGACAGGAACGTCACCACCGTGTGAGAGGGCATGATATCCCTCCTCCGTTGCCCAGCTCCTGGGGCACAGGGGGCTGCAGCTGCACCCTCACTCTGCCATGGTCCCCAAGGGCTCATTGTTGGGCTGTCCCCAGGCATCCCACTCACAGAACCACGATGGTGATGCCCACTGGCGCAAGTCACGTCCTCCTGGTGCTGCTGCTGTGCTGGGTTGCCCCCAGCAGGCAGGAGCTGGCCCCGGTGCAGCTGCGGCTGGGGGGACCACGGGGGCCAGCTGGAGAGGGCCGGCTGGAGGTGCTGTACCAGGGGCGCTGGGGCACCGTGTGCGATGACGGCTTCGACTTCCACGCGGCCACCGTCGCCTGCCGACAGCTGGGTTACACCGCAGCCATCACCTGGACCCATAGTGCCACCTACGGCCAAGGGGAAGGTAGGGGGCAGGTGGGGAATGGGGGGCAGGGGGTTCTGACGAGGGCAGTTTGCTTCCCGCTGGCTGTGGGAGCCTGCCCACAGGGCTGTGGGTGCAGACAGCTTGCGGGACACACTGGATGGGGCCTGTGATGCTGTGTCCCCAGGTCCCATCTGGCTGGACAATGTGCGGTGTGGGGGCAGCGAGGGCTCCCTGGCAGAGTGTGTCCACAATGGCTGGGGCGTCAGTGACTGCCACCATGGTGAGGATGCTGGTGTGGTGTGCTCAGGACAGCGCCTGCCTGGCAACTACCCCCAGGCTACCACCTCTGGTCACCCAGGAGAGGTGAGTGGGGGCCCATGACATTCCCCTGTGCAGGGTACATCAGGGTGACTGGAGCAGGTCCCACTAATCCTTCCCCTGGACCCTTTTCTGAACACCCTGCCTTCAATGCTGGAGCCCCATGCCCACCCCATGCCCACTGTGCAGGTGTCAGGGCTAACCCTGGAGGAGGTGAGGCTCAAGCCCATCCTGGCACGGGCCAAGCTGAGCATGCCAGTGATGGAGGGTGCTGTGGAGGTGAAGCACAATGGCCGCTGGAGGCAGGTGTGCGACGCCAACTGGACCAGGAACAACAGCCGTGTGGTCTGCGGGATGCTGGGCTTCCCCCGGGAGAAGCACATCAACACCAGCTTCTACCGGTAGGAATGCAGGAGACACGTGCTGCACCTGGGCCCGTGGGGCAGGTGCCTGGCTGGATACACTGTGGGGACAAGAGGCTGGAGGAGTGGTCAGAGAAGGGCTGCACATATGGGTGGGTGTGCAAGGTGCCAGTATGGCCTGGCCGTGCCTGGATCTCCTTCTTGTGCCTTTGACAAGGGTCAGAGTCGGGCTCAGCAGCATCCGGAGGTCTGTGGGGATGGTCACCATCACGGCTGGCAAAGTGTGGGAGAAAGGAGAGGAAAGACAAGTGTCCCTTGGTCCCTCCCACCCCGTCTCAGCCTGGGGCTATAAATACAGCCCATAATGAGCCCCTACCGGTGCCAGGAGTCACACAGTCCCGCTGGGACACATGGTACAGACAGGCTTGGCACAATAATTGCCAGTGGGGAGAGAACATGATGTGCTGTGGGGTCTCCCTCTCCTGCCAGGGAGGGCAGAAATGATGGGGCTGGGGGTTCAGAGTCATGCAGTGTCAGCATGCTCCCTCACCTCCTTGCTCTGTACACCCACAGAAAGCTCTGGAACAGGAAGCTGAAGGACCCCAACTCCAGGTAGGACTCAGCACTGGGCATGGTGGGCAGGGCACCTTGGGTGGGCACCCAGCATGAGTGTTGGGTGGGAGAGAGTCTCTAGCACCTGGGATAACCCTGGTCCTGCTCCTCTCCCTCGGCAGCCTGAAGACCCTCAGCCAGAAGAACAGCTTCTGGGTACACAAGGTGCGGTGTCAGGGCTCAGAGCCCCACCTGGCCCGCTGCCCTATGCAGGTGGCCCCAGCAGCCTCTCACCAGCACGCCTGCCCCCACGGCATGCACGCCATCGTCAGCTGTCTCCCTGGCCCTGCCTTCCAGAAGGGCACAGGCAAGGGCAAGAACAAGACTGCCCCAGGAAAGGTGAGCCCTTGCAGAGTTCCACACCCTCTCCCACCGATAGAGAGTCCCAGAGCTGAGCAGCATTCAGCCATCCCATTTGCACTTGAGGAAGGGGATGGCTGTGTCTCAGGGTTGCTGACTGGCTGCTCCCCATACCCAGGTGCTCCCAGTGCGGCTGCGAGCGGGCACCCACGTTGGTGAGGGCCGGGTGGAGGTGTTACGCCATGGGCAGTGGGGCACCGTGTGTGATAAGCAGTGGGACCTGGCTGCAGCCAGCGTGGTCTGCCGGCAGCTGGGCTACGGGACAGCGAAGCAGGCCCTGGTGGGAGCCCAGATGGGACAAGGTGAGGCAGAGCTACAGCACGGACTTGGGAAACCTCTGGGCTTAGAGGGGTATGATGGGGAAAGCAACTGGTTTAATGTGTCCTGCTGGAGAATCCTGAGATGCTCAGGCAGCTCCAGCCTGCCCTGGGATGAGGCTCCTCTGTCTGCTCCTGCCACGGGCAGCCCCATTCCCATAGAGAATGCCCAGACCAGGGGAAGGAGGATGAGGGTCCTGCTCCAGGATGGTCATGGAGCAGGGAGCACTGACTCTTCCTGTGCTTTAGGTCTGGGGCCCATCCATATGAGCAATGTACGGTGCACCGGCCATGAACGCTCCCTGGGTGAATGTCGCTTCCAGGATGCTGAGCAGAGTGGGTGTCAGCACGAGGCTGATGCTGCTGTCCGCTGCCACATGCCCCACATGGATTTCAAGAGCCAGGTGAGCCCCTGCCTCCTTCCCAGAGCCTGTTGAACCCCAGTCCCATTGCACAGTCCCTGCTCCCCAAGGTTTGTGCCCAGTGTGGATGCTCAGAGCAGTCCTGGGGTGGCCCAGGGGATAGGGGGACACAGAGAAGCACCTTGATGGGGTTCTGCAGGATGATCTGGTGGAAAAAGTGGTCTTATAGGGAGGAAAGAAGGAAGAGGAAGGTGAGGGAGATGTTCAGCTGGATGTGTGGGGCCACTTGTCCCATTGCAGTGCTGGATGGGAGAGCTGGGGGTCTGCGCCACATTCCAGCTCAGCCCCTCTCTGCCCACAGGTGCGGCTGGCCGGGGGCCGCAACGCCGAGGAAGGCGTGGTGGAGGTGCTGGTGCCAGTGCAGGGGCGGCTGCAGTGGGGTGCAGTGTGCGGTGCACAGTGGGGTCTGAATGAGGCCATGGTGGTCTGCCGGCAGCTGGGGCTGGGCTTTGCCAGCCATGCGCTCCAGGTGAGTGGGGTACCAGCCTGGGCCAGGACTGCAGGGGTCCTGCAGGATGGATAGTGTGGGCATGGCGTGGCCAGGGGCTCCGGGATGGGACGGTGGGGGGACAAATCCTGGTGGCAGTTTTAGGGCAGGAGAGGAGGCAGGGGAGGCAGGTGGGTGCTGGCAGGGGCTGCAAGGACTGGTGCAAGCACTGTGCTCCTCCTCTGTTCAGGAGACGTGGTACTGGGCAGGCAGCCCCGATGCCACCCGTGTTGTGATGAGCGGGGTGCGCTGTGCCGGCACCGAGCTGGCCCTCCAGCAGTGCCAGCGCCATGGCCCTGTCCACTGCCCCAGCGGCGGGGGACGCTTCTCAGCAGGGGTCACCTGCACTACCCGTGAGTAGCAGGAGCCCATGGGGTACTGCTGGGAGGGGGGACCCCCCTTCTCCTGTAGGAGCGTAGGGGGTGCTATGCAGGTTGGGGATCACCTTCTCAATCCCTGCTGATCCTCTCCATGCCAGATGCCCCAGACCTGGTGATGAACGCCCAGCTGGTGCAGGAGACAGCCTACCTGGAGGACCGGCCCCTGGGGCTGCTGTACTGTGCCCACGAGGAGCGCTGCCTCTCCCGCTCTGCTGACAACATGCAGTGGCCCTATGGCCACCGCCGCCTCCTTCGCTTCTCCTCCCAGATCCACAACCTGGGAAGAGCCGATTTCCGACCCAGGATGGGGCGACACGCGTGGACTTGGCACCAGTGCCACCGGTGAGTGGCCCATAGTCAGGGGCTGGCAGGGAGCTGCCCCCTCCTTGGGCCAGGCAGGGCATGGTGGCACCCGTCCCCAAGAGGCTGTCCCACCCGGGGTAATTAACAGCGTCTGCGCCAGCACTGTCATTACGGCTTTATTTGGCTTCAGGGTTGTAATTTGCTGGGTCCCTGGGTGCTGCCCTGCCGGAAGTTGTGCTGGGGTTGCCTGGGCCAGCTACGTGCTCCCTGGCCGGGCACCAGTCCTGTGCTCAGCCCCTGTCCCCACAGACACTTCCACAGTATCGAGGTCTTTACCCACTATGATCTGCTGACGCTCAACGGCTCCAAGGTGGCCGAGGGGCACAAGGCCAGCTTTTGCCTGGAAGACACCAACTGCCCCGAAGGTAGGTGCTGGCTGCAGAGCTGACAGTGGCCCCCATTCTGCTCCCAAAGGGGCTCTGTTCCTCCCTCACCTCCCCTCCTTCCTGCAGGTCTGCAGCGACGCTTCGCCTGTGCCAACTTTGGGGAGCAGGGGGTGAGTGTGGGGTGCTGGGACACCTACCGCCATGACATCGACTGCCAGTGGATTGACATCACCGATGTGCCACCAGGCAGCTACACCTTCCAGGTATGGGGATGGAGGGGTGGGGACACCAAGCTACTGCACCTCAGGGCTGGGGTGTCCCCTCCATGAGCACCACAGCATCCCTCACCCTGCACATCGGGGTGCTACTCTGTACCCTGCTGTGCATGACACAGCCCTGCCTGGCCAGGGCATAGCAGAGGTGTCCCCAGCCCTGGCCCTTGCCCTCCCCAGGTGGTCGTGAACCCCAAGCATGAGGTGGCTGAGTCGGACTTCTCTAACAACGTGATGCGGTGCCAATGCAAGTATGATGGGCAGCGAGTCTGGATGCATGGCTGCCACACAAGTAAGGAGGGATGGGAGCATTGGGGGTATGGCAAGCAGGGTGAGAGAAGTGATGGGGCTGGGGGTGCCACAGGCTTCTTGTGCCCCCACAATCCCACCCACCCCCAACATCGTTCTCCCCAGGTGATGCCTACGGTGCTGATGTGGTGAGCGATCTGGAGAGACGGGAGCGCCTGGCCAACAACCTCGTGTGAACCCTTGGCATCGGCATGGTCCCAGCAGCGCCACGGGATAGTCTGACTCCTGCGCCCCAGCCCCTGTGCCCTAGCAGCACCAGACTGAGCTCAGGGACTTGCAGACTTTTGTATTTATTGATGCTGCTGCAGAGGATGGAGATGAGTGCCAGGGCCGGCGGGGAGTGCCTGGGGGTGCCCAGTCCTGTGCTGCCAGCGGGACTTGCAAGAGTGGCCCAAGTACCGCAGCAGCCCTCATCTCCACGGCCCCAGGACAACTACCTCAGCCTGCCCAGCCCCCCATGCTCCAGCAGACTCAGGACAGTCCCCAGCCACCCATTAAACAGTCCTGTCTTCAATAAAGGTTCTGTGAGATGGGAGCAGGAAGCTGTGCTGTGGGAGAGGGGGTACTCCCTTATCAATCCCACCATCCCCTCCTCCTTCCCCTGCACTCTTTCCCATTACAATCATGAAGCCAGTCCCCAGCTGGGAACAACTTGGTCTAGGCAACGTGTCCCCAGCCAGGCAGTGTCCCCCCTGTGCCACCCAGGGCCACCAGCTCCCTGGCTGTCTGCATGTGGCTGGCATCAAACAGCTCTGGCTTGCCATCAGTGTTCCCCATAGGACAGGGCACCCTGGCCCTGAACTGGCTAACCCTGTGCATGCAAAAAGACCCAGCCATCTCTGTGACAGCACGGGCTGGCAGCCAGCCCACCAGCCACTGTGTCTGCAGCTAACATGCTGGGCTTTCCCAGGCTGTCCTGGCAGCTTCCCAGACATAGGAGCAGTGGTAGGGCCACTCTGTCCCTCAAAGCCCTTGCTCCTGGACACAGGGTGGGGACACAGGGTACACCCTGCCCTTGCTCTCTGTTTCTTACCTCCCGTGGTTTCTATCTTTTTTCTTACAACAGGAAATAAAAGGGAATGTCACCAACACACTCTGTACTGTCTGTTCCCCAGATCGCCAGCCACGCGGCAGTGCCACCCCTCTCCTTGCACACCTCTGTCCATTCCTGCCTCACTGGCAGGCACCAGCCCAGGGCGGGAGGCTGTCAGCACCCACCTTGGCCCAGGACAAGTCAGGCTGCACCCACATGTGATGGTCCCTGCACGTGGAGTTGCTGCTGGGAACAGCGGTGATGCACTGGAGGGGCCTGAAGCCAGAGACCGTGGCAAGGCACGTGCTGGTGGAGGCTCACTCAGCCGGGGTCGGGGTTTGAGGGATGCTGGATGGCGGGGAAGATGTTTTCCACATGAGAGCAGCTTTGCGCCCTGAAATTTCCAGTGGCCAAGCCACGAGTATCCGGGAACGGCAGCCGAGATGGCTCCCAGCTGGCAGCGCTGCCGGATGGTGCAGGGGCAGGCAGCCACCACCACGGGGTCATGACCAGCTCCACTGCTGCCGAGCTGGGGGACAGCCAGGGGACACGGGGCAGCCACACGAGCTCTTCAGCGACCAAAAACATGCAAACTGCTGGCAGTGGTGGCAGAAAAGCATCATCCCCATCCTCACCTCCTGTGAAAGGCCCCAAAACCTCTGAGTCTGCAGAGCTACAGGGTGGGAGCGCTGGGGCACACAGGGCTGTTTTTCAGGTGCTGAGGGTTGATGCAAAGCAGAGGAGGCAAAGGCAGGTCCCAGCCGCCAGCCTCCGCCCGGGGGCAGGGCAGGAAGCCCCCAGCCCGCCACGGCCGGCAGCGTGGCCACATCACAGCCCCGTGTGGGGCCAGGAACACAGCCCTGCCCATGCTCTGACAAGGGCCCTGCTGTTCAAGGCTGCAGCTGCTCCGCGGAAGTAAATAGGGTCCCTGCCAGCACATTCCTGCCCGCCGTCCTGCCCGATCCCTCCTGCCTGCACATTCCCCCACCCGCGCTGGGGACACCCAGCACCTGGGAGGGGTGGACATCCCCACAGCGGTGCAGACCATGCGCAGCTGCCCCCGGAACGCACACCCTCCCCCGAAGGGAGGTGGAAGGGAACGGGGAGCCACCACCCAGGCAAGCAAATAAAATAAATGGCATTTATTAGCAAAATAAAGGACAGAAACTCTCACTCACAAGGCCCTGCCAGGTGGCCAGGGCCGCCCCACACAGCCCCCCATGCTCTCTGCTGAGCTCCCTGCATCCTGCTGTTGTTCCTGCTGTGGCTGGCAACCTTGGGGGTTCTGCCCTGGGCAGGGTGGGCAGTGCTGCCTGACAGCAACAGCATCCCCACAGCACCAGCCAGCCTGCATGCTGCTCAGCCCTTTCAGTGAAGCAGCCCAGTGCTTTTGGACGCAGTGCAGAATCCGTCCCAGCTCTGAGACGCAGAGTGCTCTGCCTGCCTGCAGAGAGGGACGTGGGCTGAAAGTGCAGCCTCCCGGCTCAGTCCCGGCCCTCCCAGGCATCCTCCCGCTGCTTGTTCTCCAGGCGCTTCCTCTCTGCAGAAACAGGAGTGTCAATGCCACATCCCTATCACCCCACCTCCCTGTGGAGGTGGCTGGAGTCCACCCTGGTGCAGCCCCCTCCCACCCAGCACCCTGTAAGAAGGGGCATGCATGAGGAAGGCCCCCCCACACTGCAGCCCCTCCAGGCATCCAAAACTCACCTTGAGCTTCTTGCAGCTTCCTCCGCTCGGCATCTCGCTGGGCTGGTGTCTGGTTGCTCCGTACCCCCAGGGCACCAATCACCAGCCGCCTGGCCAGGACAGCTGATGTTTCAGGGCGCTCCTTGGCCGGCTGCAGGTACTCTGTGAAGATGGGGGACATTAGTGGGGCATTCTGGGAGGGACAGGGCAGCTGGCACAGCTGTGGAGCCGTGCCGACTGCCCCGCCCCTCCCCAGTTATCAGGATGATGTTGCAGCACAAGCACGATGGCACAAACTGGCACAGGGCAGCACCACTCACCAGCATACGCTCTGGCTTTGGCTTTAGAGGCGCGGGTGCCCTGGGAGAGTGGGCGCGTCTTCACCATCAGGTGCTTGGTGCTGAGGGCATCGCGTGCTGCAGGAAGAGAGCAGCATGTCCAGGTGCAGGGTCAGCCCCATGCCCAAGATCTGGCTGCAGGAGAGGGATGCCTCCTCTCTGCCCATCCCCAGCTGAACCAGGAGCAGTACCTGTTATGGGGCTGGAGAAGATGCCCAGGGCATGCGTATCATCCACCCACTTAATATCAAAGCCTTTTTTCCTGCCAAAGAGAGGGAAGCTAAGCAAGGCATCGGCACCTGATGGGCAGCCATCTGGAGCAGAGCCCAGGCAGGGAACCCCAGCACTGGGGACAGAGTGCTGGCAGACTCACTGATAGCTGCAGAAGACACGCATCAGGTCCTCGGTGCGGAAATCCGAGGGGAAATCGTAGATCTCGATGACGTGGGGCAGCTCATCGTCGCTGATGTCTGGCGCAGCAGGTTCAGCCCCATAGTAGTTGAAGCGGGGTGACTGCCGGCTCTCCTGGTGCTTCTCACCCCCTAAGAGCTGCAGCAGTAGGACAGGCACAGCACTGAACAACCCATGCCCATCTGCCCCACAGCAGTTCCCAATCCACGGCAAGTGCTCCCCAGAAAGTTGTCCAGGCCCCTGCGCCCCACCCCAGCACCGCAGATGGATTCATGGCATTGAGAATTAGGAGTGATCAGCCAGGGTCCTCACACCATGCACTTGCTTTTGCCACTACCAGCATCCCTTCACTTGCCACGCTCTACAGCCCCGTCAGGGACATGGTAGGAACGGCAGGGGTAAAACAGCACATGCACCTCCAAGCACACCCCTCCTTCCACAGGGATGTGATGACCTGAAATACGACTGGGGAAGAACAAGGAGCAGGACAGTAACGCCAGGGGGAAAGATTGATGTCTCTCTGCCACATGGAAGCATCAGGCTCAGCGCGCTCTGACTGCAGCACATGCACCAGAGCAGCCCATCAGCACCCCAGATGCCAAGATGAAAAAGAAAGTGCTCCACTGAGGAGCAAGTTCTGCTGGTTAATCACCTGTGCATCTAAGAATTCGTGTTTTATTTCTCATTTGAATTTGTCTGACTTCACTTTCCAGCCGGCAGTTCTTGCTCTGCCTCTCTGCTGGATTAAAGAACCCTCAGTCCCTGGTCCCCTCCCTGTCACAGCACTTACTAATGTTAATCAAGTCCCTTCTCAATCTTCTTGATAAAATGGGTTGTGCACCTTTAGCACCTCACAGCGGGGCACTTTCTTCAGCCCTAAAAGATGATGGCTGTAGAGCTTTTCTATCTTGCGCTTTTTTCAACCTTTATTTTAAAACACAGGCAGCAGCCTCCCACTGCCACAACTCTGGAGTGCAGCCAGCCCCTATTTCCCTCTGTCCCACAGCATTGCCAGTGCCAGCTGGTCACCCTGCACCACCTTCTGCCCAGTGGGCCACCCTGCATTGCTTGCTGAACCCTTGCTTTCCAAAGCATGCTGTGCCACTGGCCAAGGGGACTCACCGCCCTGCTTCAGCTGAGACACCAGGCCAGCTGCAGTCCAAAGCCACTGACAGCTCCCCTGTTTCCCCTGGACTGTGGGGCTGGCATGATGCCAGGAAATGGGTACATAACTCAGGCAGGTTCCCACCCCGATCCCCTAAGCGATCATAGCAGAGCACACCATGGCTGCAAGGTTAGAGTCCATAAATCCCAGCCAGCTCAGTCGATAAAAAGTGCTCATTCTGACAATTTTATGGGGAAGATGGATTCATGGCAGGTGAGGGGGTGCTGCCATAGTGGCTGGATGCTGGCGGAGGGTAGAGCTGAGTTATGGAGCTCACGGGACAGGCCGGCACTGCCAGCAGAGCTGCGTGCCCTGCCATCACCCCCGTGCAGGGCAGCACACTCAGGCACCTCGTGCCTGCTCGGGGGAAGCAATAGAACCATTCCCAGGCAGGATAAAGCCCTGCGGTGCTGCTTGAGGGAGCAGAGCACTCAGGTAGTGCCAGGCACCGGGAAGATGATTAGAGAGCAGGAGCACAGAGTGCTGGAGCGGTCCTTGACCTTCACAAATCACCAAGTGTGGCGGGGCAGGAAGGACAGGAGCCGTCTGGCAGCAGGTCTCAGCCACGCGGCAGGCACGGCTCAACAGGTCCCCCGGCACTGCCAGTCCCAGCACACAGCGTGCCAGCAGCTCCCCAGCCAGGGGGCAGGGCAGGGATGGGAGCCATGGTGCAGTCCCCAGCCCTGGCAGGCATCCTGGGGAGGGTTTGCTGATGGATGGACAGACAGATGACAGGGAAAATGAATCCCATCCATCACATCTCGCTGCTCTCTAAAGACACACTCCTGCCAGAGTGGGTCAGAGGGGTCCGTGGCTGCTCGCTTACACCACGGCCCTGGGCACGCACGCGCCGCGGCCCCTGCCATGCCGCACCGCCTGATGGAGAGCCCACAGAGCCTGCGAGGAAACGGTCGCAGTACTTAATTACTCTGTGTTCAAACTGATTTCTACTCTGAATTTGTCTGGTTTCAGCTTCCAGCCAATGGTGCTCACTGTGGTGTTTTTTTCCTGCTAGATTGAAGAGCCGTCCGCTATCAGAAATCTCTCCTCCACACAGAACGTCATAAATCTTGCTCTCTGCCAGCTATCTGCATTGCATAAGGATTCGGTAAAGAGGAAGATGTTACTAATTCTCTTGTTCTTTTTTGTTAATTAAAAACAGCTCCATCTTCCCAAGAGCCTGCACCCTCCTCATGCAGCTACATCCACCTGCCGAGAGCTCAGAGGGCTCAGGAAGCACGAGGCTCCTCATGGGAATCTGCAGGGGACAAAGATGGCAACTTTTGATAAATCCCTATTTCAGGTTCTTTTTCGCCCATTTTGGAAAGCTCCCTGAAAAACTCAAACTTGTCTCAGAGCTTGTGCATGTGGGAGCCAATACAGATACTCCTTGGAGTGAGAACCTGTACTGCACAGCACAACCTTGCCCACGGCATCCTATGGCTGCACCATAACAGGGATCCTCTCTGAGGACAAAGCCATGCCCATGGCATCAGCCCACAGAAAGCCAATGCCACCTGCGCCAGCTGCCTCAGAGCAGCAGTGCTGTCCTCCTCGCACCAGCACTCACCACAACCTCCTGTCTGGAGGGTGGGGGACAGTGGCTGAGGGGAGCAAAGCCAGGCAAGGATGGGGATACCCAACACCCTCCCACATCCCCCCAAATGTGAGCCCTGTGTGTCCCACCATCTCAGCACCATGCCAGGCTCCAAGAGGACATATCAGCCCAAGCGCAGCATTGCAGACGAGGTGGGATCTGTGCCCCTCAGTAAGTGTGCTCTCAAGTTAATCTCATCCCTTCACGGGCACTGTTAGGAAGGCACCACCCACCACTTCACACTCTGCTTCCAGCCAAGGGTAAACAGACGCTGGATGTAACAATATTAACGCTGTTTGTTTCTTCAGGTACATTAATGTCATTTGGAAAATTACCAGTGTGACGCTACTGATTTAAAATGCAATAAGGGACATCCAGCCTTGCTGCAGGAGCTGAGCTTTCCTTGTGAACGGCAGCAAAACACTGAAGGTCCTGGCACTAAGCAGCCAACTGTAGTATATTCAGCAGCATGTGTGCAGGAGGGAATGGCAATGAGCCACAGCTGATTAAGAAGCCATAGTTTCGAGGAAACATCCCGTTGCTGTTTCAGTTGGAGCCCATGCACCTCAGCCCATTTCTTTATCACCAGCCCTGGTTTCATGAAGGTGCAGTTGCAGTTTACGGCACTTCAGCAGTTTCACTGGGTGCTCTTTATGTACTACAGAGGGGTGATCACCCCAGCCTTCACCAGCAGCATGGGATGGGATGGACAGATGGGGGAAGATGGAGATCCCAGGTGTTTTGGCACCACAGGGGAAGGCTGGCTCTAAGAGCAGGCAACACAGCCAGCTAGGCTGACTATGCCCTGGGTGCAGCCCGCCCACCCCATGCACTCACCCCAGAGAACACAGGAACAGACATCCCCCACATCCCAGCAGGCACCAGTCACCATCCCTGCAAGTCCCCACAAACACTGGCTTGCAGGAAGTACCTCCTCCAGCAGGCGTGGGTCTAGGCAGTCCCCATCATCGTTGAACAGCACATCCCAGCTCTCCTCGGCACCTGGGCTGGTCTGGCTCAGGGTTTCAGCACTGGCACTGGTCTGTCCTTCCTTTGGAGAGCTGCTTTGGAGACCTCTCTCTTCCTTCTCAGCCTCCTGGTGCTTCTGCAGCAAGCCCACATCCTCATCTGGCCTTGCCAGCTCCTTGGCCCAGGATGCAGGCGAGATTCCCTCCATGCCATGGCACAGCACCTCTAGGGGTGGTGGGGGCTCACAGCTTTCCAGAGGTGCTCCCTCCCACGGGCTGCTCTCAGCCTGAGCACTGCCAACTGTGCAGGCAGAAGTGCTGCCCACTTCCTCTACAGCAGGCACCAGGTAACCCTCTCCACTGGGACCCCCAACAGCAGCAGTGCTCTCCTCCATCACAGGCAGGAGCTGGGAGGGGCTGCCCGTGCCCTGCTGTGGAGTGCTCCCCCCTGGGAGTACTGGCACATCACCCATGCTACCCCCCAATAACACAGGTTCGCAGCTGGCTCCCGGCACACACAAGGTGCTCTCCCCAGGAAGCTCAGCCCTGCCTCCCCACGTCTCCTCTTCCTTCAGTACCCCAGTGGCACAACCCTTGCTCTGCTCTGCCAGGAGAGACCTGTCTTCCTCCCTCTCCTCCTCCCAGGCTTTCAGATCCATTGTCTCCCCCACCAACCGGGGCACCCTGCTGTGGTTGCCCACCCCTTCTGACTGCAGGACAGCCTCTCCCAGGTTTTGGGAGAGGTCCCCAGCTGGATCTGGGGTGCTGTCCCCCACGTGCTCCAACACGCCACTCAGACCTGTCTGACAAACCAGTGTTGGGCTAGCGGGGCCATCCCCAGGCTCAGGGGAAGCTTTCACAGCCCCAGTCTGGGCACTCCGTGGGGACGGAGGGTCAGGCTCAGTCCTTATCATCCTGTGGCTGTGGCTGAGCTCTCCGGGTCCTTCATGAGGTGCTTTGTCCTGCCTGTCCCAGGGCTGAGCAACAGCTGGATCTGGGCATGGCTCACACATGCTGGGTGATGCCTCCAGGCCTTCCAGTGCAATGGGGCAGCTGCCTTCCGTCCTATGGCTGTGCCTGGCAGAGGCTGTCCACAGCTCCTTTGGGCCAGCATCCACCTTGTTCTCCCTCCTTGCTGTTCTGCCTGCCTGTGTTCTGGCACGGGGGCTTCGCCTCTGCCCCTCGCCGCTGCCCCAGCCAGAGTCCTGCACCAGGCGGTGGTTCTCGGGCTCCCGGCGGTGGTTCTCGGGCTCCCGGCGCTGCCCAACCCGTGCGTCGCCTGCTGCCTGTGCCTCTCTCTCCCGCCGCGCTTTGGGCACATAGAGGGCCATGTCGGGCTTCCTGCGGCGCATCCGGCTGCCCTCCGCCTCCTGCTGCATGGTGCCACCGCTGCCTGCCAAGGAGAGAACAGTGTCACTGTCCCGCCCTCAGCTCAACAGCCCCAGAGCCGAGTGCACAGTGGGCAGCCCCTGCCCAGGTCACTGAGCTGGGGTCCCAGCACCCATCCTTGCTCCCTCAGCAGCTGGCACACAGTGATGGACTGTGGAGCCCCAATGCTGCCCTGCAGCAGCATATCTGCAGACAGGGTTTGGGGCCCAGGGCACCCCACAGCCCTACAGCCTTTGGTGGGGCACATCCGGCTTGGGGGAAGTGGGGAAATCCTGACAGAATCACTGAGGCACCTGCCCCGCTCCGGCAGCTGCTACCCGGGACCCTCCAGCCCAAGGGAGCAGTGTCTGCAGCTGAAGCAGAACACTGAGACCATGCACTACTCAGGCATCAAAAACCACAGAGAAGCTTGAGGCAGCCACAGAACAACAGAAAGCAAACCCCAGCGTAGGGATACCCTGGCGCGGGACCACAGCATGCTGCAGCCCTGCTCACCTGCTGCCCCGTCCCGACAGAGATTTATTTTTCATCATCTTTGGCAGAAGCAGGCACGCCGCAAGCGGCCAGGCCCCCCTGCCCCTATAAATATGCATCAGACAGGGTTTATGGAGACGGATGGTGTGGGGGGCTGCACTGTGGTTGAGGGGAAGGCAGAGTGGGGCTGGGCTGGGGCCCCATGATTAATCACTGCCCACTCCGTTTAGGGGGATTCATCACAGGCCGCTGTCAGGTAAATCACTGGAAAAACACCTCTTCAGTAATTAATGTGAAGTGACGGATGGACAGCCCCTGGGCCCATTAATCTGGACCATCAGCGCCGACCGAGATTATGAATGTCAGGATGCATAAACTGCCGGCAGATCAATAGGGCCAGGAACCCATCCAAGGCTCTCATTTCCGAGGCACCTCCGGTACATTAGCCTCCCCTCCACACAGCCCCTGACCGAGGCGCGAACACCCCCCGTGGCCCCTCACCAACAGCCAGCAGCAGTGCCAGGAAGGCGAGGGGAGGCCAACCACTGGCTGGAAAGTGGCTGGGGCTGCCCGTGCCACACGGCATCATCCCCTCTTCACGATGGATGGACAGACCACTGCCTTGGCATGATGGATGAGTCTCTCGTGGCTCTCTGGAAACCACTGGAAAAGCCCAGCAGGACAGTACCCCCAGCATGACTGCGGCACCCGTGCCTGCACCTTCATGCTGTGAAGGTGGGCAGGAACACGACGTGCAGGCACGGGTGCCGTGGTGATGCTGAGCACCATCCCAGGGCTGCCCCAATCATTTTTCTGTCTCCGCACCTCTTGTCATTTTTTTCCTCCTCTTTGATACACTAATTTTACTGGCAGAACGATCCCCTTTATCTTTATCGATCGCAAGAAAGGAATGTATCCTACGAACCTTCCAAGGACTGGATTAGTCATTTTTCAACACTGAGGCATTATACATTTTCTCACCGAGTGACAGCCTGAGCGCCAGAGGGGAGGGGGCACTGGAAGCCCCCCTGGCACCACCATTTCCAACCACAGAGAACTTCCAACTGCACTGAAACATGTTCTGCTAAAGGACTTTTCGCAGCCAAGCCCAGAGTCCCAGCCCGTGGCTCATCCCTGAATGTCTTGTGGGGGTCAGTGATCTTCCCAGGCTATGCTTCCCGAGAATTTCCAGCACGGGGAGCAACCAGAAGCAGCACTGCTCCATGCACATCCCATGTCACCTCCAAGAGCCTTTGCACACAGGATTTATGGGCTCCTCAAAAGCTTGCCATTCACCTTGCCTCACCCTCCAAAGCAGATGGTGCAGCATTAGCCAGACGGCTGGTGCTGGGAGCATCCTCTCCCTGCACAGCTTTGCCTCTGCCTGCCACACACTGCTGGGGAAGAGCTGCTTCCTGCAGCCCGGGAAGAAGCACGGCAAGGTGGTAGATGACCCACACTGGCAGGGATGCTGCAGCACTTTGTTTTTTCCCCACAGGGCAGCACAGCTCCTGCCCCCAGCCTATTACACACTTCATCAATGCCACAGCCACGGGTCGGCACCGACTGATTTCATGCTCCAGGAGGCAGAGCAATGGCTCTGGCTTTGGGTCTCATTCACACTATGCTAGGCAGGGCAACCCTGCCACTTCCAGAGTCTGCGACCAAGCCTGCCCCACAAAGACAGGGAACAATGGGCAGTGCATCCCCAAAAAGGCCTATGCTGCCCCAGATGCTGTCCTGTTTCATGGAGCTGCCTGGCAAAACAACTCAGTACTGTGGCACCAAGCAGAGAAAGGCCATGGCACCATGGTAAAAGCAGTGATGGGAGCGCTGCCCAGCTGTCTGGCATGTAAAGCCCACCAGCCCAACACAACATTAGCCTGCCATGGCCAGGAGGATGCTGGATCACCAGCCAGGAGGCAGCCAGAGCTCCCTGAAGGCACAGGCTCCTCTCACAGTATTCCTAGGAGCACACTGCTTGTGGGGAGCTTGTGCTCATGGTATGTGTTTGTGAGGTCTCAGCGAGCTGCCCGGTAATGTGCCAGCCTGTATTTCTCCTCTAGTGAACATCTGCAGCACACATGGGCCACATTTTCTCCCCGATTTCTCTCCCTGTCCTGTCCAGGGAAGGACCCCACAAACAAGAGCAAGCCAGCCACAGTCCTGCTCAGGGAACCTGGGAACAGGCAGGGGTGCTGGGCTGTGGTGCTCATGTGGAACATGCCAGTTCCTGGAGAAGTCTCAGTGCCACCCTCTCAGCAGGCTGCCGCATTTCCTGGCAGGGAGCTGTATTTTTAGCCTTCGAGGTTTCTAATTCCACTCAATCCATATTCCCATCGATAGAGTAGATAACCTTAAAGCCTTGACAGTGAACAGGGATGGCAATACTGGGGGACCAGGAGCCTTGGGGGACCTCACGCAGCCTTGGCATGCAGCTCGCACACCACAATGTCACTCTTTACAGCCTGCAGCAGATTGGGCTCTTTGAAGGGGAAAAAAATAACTATAATAACAAGATTAATAAAAAGGCAGGTACAAGGAGATTCTAAACAGCTCCACTGGGGAACCTGCCACTCGAAGGACTCATCCCATGCCAGGCACGTGCCATGGCACACTTACCAACTGCACAACACCAGCCTCTGGCAGCCCAGGCAAGGACTGTCAGAGGTTTTGGCTACCCTACACCTCTCCTGCTCTCGGCAGAGCTCCAGCCCAGGCCACCTGGCTCAACAGCAGGCAACAGGGCCAGGGAAGGACCTGGATACCTGGTGGAGACAGACAGAGCAAAGGCAAGAACACAGAGCCACTGGTACGAGGCAAAGCAAAGCATTCAAGACGCGAAGAGCTGCATTCCATCCAACTTCTGCCTGCAGCCCCTTGGGCTTTAAGACGTCCCTGTCCCCTGCTGCCAGGAGAAAGGCTCTCCAGCAGCCACAGAAAACGCTGGCTATTCGAGGGGGTGGCAAAAGCGTCAAAGGCGCTGAGAGAGATTTCAATCGTGCCTTTCACTTGCAGTACTCTCAAGAGACACCTGGAATAGATGCTCTTAGGAGATACCTGGAACAAGAGAAGGGGAACATTCCAGACAGGAAGATGATTTGTAAGTCAATAGTGTCCCCTCACAGCTGCAGGGGGGCAGGGGGGAGGGAAGGGACAACAAACCAGCAGAAGGAGTTAACAGCCAGAATGCTAAGGGGAATACAAAGGACTTTACAAATATACCCAGGCAGAATCAGCACAAAAGTGAAAAGGTCTATTAATAAACAAGGAGAGAGAGAAAATTAATGATGGCTCAAAAATAAAGATGACTCAAAAGGGAAAAATCACTGTTTTTAAACAGAAAAATGCAAATGAGGCAGAGGCCTTGCAAAAACAGCTGCAGTGAAAGCAAAAACAGCATGTCCACACAGACACAGTCACCTGGCCAGCCTGGCCAGTGCAGAGATGAACCTATTAACTCGCTGACACACAGTGCCGAGAAGAAACCAGGGCCCCGGTGATGGGTAGAGCAAACAAGGCACTGCTTTTCTCTGCAAGAAAGGACAGCAAAACCAGGGCTGAGAACAGGATAAACCCTGTTCCTATCCCTAGTGCAGAAAAAAACTGGCAGTTAAAGGAGCCTGCATACCCAACACAATGAATGGTGGACACTGGCTTGCCCAGAGGAGTTATTTCAGAAGAATCGCTGGGCAAAGCTTTTTGATAAGGCAAGCAAGAGCCAACTTAGCTGAACTTCAGGGTCTCATTTTACACCATCTCTCAAACTTTTACTTGAATAGTGAGTTGTCGTTAAATTTGCACATGATACTGAGCAGTGAGCTGTTGCAAACACCATCCAGAGTACAGATATCACTCAAAGGATCCAAGAAATGTAAGCAGGAAAAAAAACAAGACCCGGACTCGGAAAATGAAGGTAAAATAACCCAAAGTAGCTACTGATGGAGCAACAGCAGCCTGAAAACAAGGCCCAGAGCTCTACAATGCACTTACACCAGAAAGCAAGTGACTGGGGTGACCACCCCAAAATGTGCAAGAGGCAGATCTGGTCACCAGCATCGTGCCATGGGCCACTCTAAGGCTGTGACAGCCCCACAGCAGGCAGCACACAGAACCTCGAAGATGGTGAGAATAGACGAGGATGCCAGGGGCCCGCAGGCAGCCATGGAAAACAGTGTCCAGCACCTGTGAGCACCAGACACGTGTTGTACAAGGCATGGCAGACTGGCGCACCGAGCACCCAGGAATCTGTAACTCCCCTGCACTCAAGGGCTGACACGTCACCCTATGACTCTGTACAGTGGGGAGAGTTATGGGGTCCGCAATGTGCCATGTTATCCGGGTATCCCGGGGGCTGCCTGCCAGCGGACTGGGAGGACTTCAGGTGGGGATCACGGCTGGGACAGGGCGTGGGGGGCAGGGCTGGGAGAAAGGATGGGGGACAGGGCTGGGACAGGGGGTAAGGATCTGGGCTGGGACACCACGGGAGGAGAGATCGGCGCAGCGCCGGGACCAGGCAGGGTACGCAGCCCGGGCCGCCGTGCCCCGGTACCGAGCGCCCC
>VZRV01009991.1:2128742-2155357 GCA_013398115.1 Falcunculus frontatus
CCCCGCCCCGGCTGCCGCTCCTCCCCCGCGGCCTCGGGCACACGGGCTGGGGCTGCCGCCGCCGCCGCCGCGAGCCGTCCTCCGCGAGCCGTCCTCCGCGCGGCACCGCGGGCGGCCACGGTGCTACGGCGGGCCGTCCTTCCCCGGCATCGCCCGGCAGCCGCAGGAAGAGGGCTCCGTGGCGGGGATGGTGGTGGAAAGAGGGAGAGCGACCCCCACTCCCGCCCGCGGGTGGCCCCGCGTGAGGCTGCCGTAGGTCTCCCGTTACCGTTCAGTGTCACACGGCGGGCGGGAGCCGTGGTGCTCGCTGTGACGGGGCGGGCAGACATGGGGACACCGGGCTACAAAGGCTGAGGGCAAACTGGTGCGGCCGCCCTGGTTAGTGTGGCTGATGTGCAGGGGGTCTGCCCGCTCCCCGCCCCAGGACCTGCTTCCTACTGAGCCGAAGCTCTCCGATGCAATTTCCAACCAGCTGTTTCCCAGCCAGCCTCATGGTGCGGTACCGGAGAAGAGGTGACCCGGGGAAGAGGAACGTCCCATGGTGTGCACGCTGCCTGCCCGTGCAGGGACCGGGGCAGCCGGCAGCCAGAGCTTCTGCAGCTCCCCCTAGACTGTGAAGCTGCCGAGGGACAAGGGACCGGTCACGGACCGCCCTGGCAAGGTGCCACTGAGGCATCGCATGGAGCATCCGTGGATGGGGCTATGCCAAGCGTCTTATCCCTCCTTAGGTGCAGTTTCAAGGCTGGGACTGCTGATGCCTGAGGTCTGGGATACCCTGAAGTACTCGGACCTTCCTGACTACCCAGTGTGGGTCCCAGTACAGCCCCCGGGGCTCAGCCTAGGATAGGTACAGTCATCCCACCTCAGACAGGTGCTCCTGTGCAGGACAAGGAAAGCTCACACCAGGCAGGGCCGTGCAGAATCCTCTGGGGAGTGGCTCCTATCCCAGCCCCATGTGACACACAGGGGACCATGTTCCCTCTCACAGGTAATCGATGGCAGCAGATCCTGATCGCTTTCATTATTATTATTTTCTTATGCATGTGCGCACAGGAGATTTATCGCCAGCTATGGAGGCAAAATCAATTATTCATGTTATAAATTAGAAAATGATTTATGTTTGTGGGAGGCCAAGCAGCGTGGAGCCCCTGGCCGCATGGGAGCTGGATTTGTCTGGGAATGGCACCAGACAGCCCCTGCCAGCACTTACCCAGTTTCTCCATCCCTTCTGTTCCCTGGGAGCCCTACCTAGGGATGCCCCCATCCTATCACAGCCCCAGGGTGACCCAAGGATGGTGACTGGCAGGCAGCATCCAGCATCCAGCCTCTCCCACTCTGTAAATCCAGGTGTGTGTGGAGAGAGCCCAAAGAAGGCTGGGAACTGCCATGGCCTGGTCACCCTGGCCAGTGCAACAGAATGATGCTCCACAGCAGTTTCCATGGCAGCAGTAACACAGTCCAAGCGCTGCAAGGTGTGGGCTGCAGAAGGACCCCCTTCTTTTTGTCCACTAGAAACATAATCTCATGTCGTCTCCGGCCTCAGCCACTGTGTCCGTGCTGCTCCTTCCCTCAAAGGACACGGTGGTACCCTCCAGACTGCCACCCGTGCAAACAGAGACCCATTGCACCACTAACACCCCCATGCTCCCCAGGACAGGGTAGATGGGTCAGGGCATCCTACCTGAACCAGTCCCTGAGGTCAGCTACCCCAGAATGGTACTGTAGGGTTTGGCTTGACCATGGCTCAGGTTCTCCTGGGCTAGAGTGGCCTGAGGTGTCCTGGGAGTCTTCCCAGCCATGGAGATCCCATGCCCTAAAGGCTGACTCTAGTTCTGCACAGAGCAGGGTGGCACTGGGCTCCCACTGCTCCCAGTTTTGGGACAGGGGGTCGACTGCTGCTGTCTGGGCTGCCTGCAGCCCAGGCACTCAGCCCAGTGCTGGTGGGAGGTGCAGTATCTCATGGCTCTGCATCAGTGGTCCCAGTACCTCAGTCCAAAAACCCACTGCCCGTGTCGTGTACCCAGTGGGAGCAAATGCCGGGAGCCAGCCAGCCGCTCTCTGCTGATAGCTGGGACTGTTCTTGCTTCTGGAGAGTCTTGATCTAAAGCTGCCATGTCTGTGCCTCCCAGGGGACAGCAGAGCAAGCCGGGAGTTGCTGCCTGGCTCTCTTTTTCTGTTCATCTCCAACTGCATCAGCTGGGGCCATGGGGAGGCACAGGCTGAAAGGAGCAGTGCGGGAGAGAAAGGAGCTGTCGGCAGCCCCAGATCTGGCACTGATCTCAAGTGAGCTGTGCATCCAACTCCTGCTTGCACGGCATCCTGCGCTGGCTTGAGCCCTGGCCCTTGGGATGGGAAGGAAGGACAGCATGGGGCGACCTCGGCTCTCCCTGACCATCCTTTTCTCTGTGAGCCCTGGAACCTCCTCCCAGCCACCAGAGAGCCTGTCAACTCCTATGACTCCCGGGGCTCTCAGGGAGCAGACAACTTGCTGGTTCAACATACTCATGAGGGTGTCCGAGGGGGCAGGGGTTTTGGCTGCTCCTCCCCGGCTCCTTGCCAGGGTTTGAGCAGGAGGAACATGGATGACCAGGCATGGTCCAGGGACAGGGAACCACCTTGTCCACGACCAAGGCTGTTGCACCCATGTCTAGACCCCAGCCAGTCCTGGGGACCCTCTGGGACCACATGTGGGTGTAGAGGGTTCCCTGGCTGCTCTGGTCCTAAAGGACCCAGACAACCCAAAGTGTTCAGAGGACTGCCACCTGGAACCCCACCAAGCTGTGGGCAGACAGGAAATGAATGAACCACATTCTGGGGCTGAGCATTGCCTCAAGCACCTTGCTGCACCCTGGTCCCAGGAGCAGAGGGCTGGCCCATGCTTCTGTGAGCATCCCACTGATTTATTGCTGCGGAGCAAATGCTTACAGAGTGCTTTTGGCAGAGAAAAGCTCTGGGGAACTGCAAGGGGTGTGCAGGAACAACAGGGGAATTGCCAGTCAGCTCCATTGTGCCAGGGGCACCCGGAGCACTCACAGTCCTGGGTCTCTCTCCCGTGCCTAGCCAGGGAACACACTCAGCCTGTGGGGAGGGAACTGCAGAGAGCTTGGGGCTGGGGTGGATTAGATCTGCTTTGCATTATTGCACCAAACACCTGGGGACTCGGCAGCTCGTGACAGTGCTGTATAATGCAGGGAAGCAGGCGGTGGTGCGGGCAGACACTGGTGCTGCCGGCGGCTGGCGGGCAGGGAAGCGGTACGGCCCTAGGAGTGTGGGCTGGCTGCGGAGGGGGGAGCCAGGTTCACTTGCTCCTTTTTCTCCTGTACATCGACAATGAATAGGCACAGAAGGCCGTGCTTGTGCTGCAGGAATCAATACTGCTCCCAGAGCGGCCTGGGTGCTCCTCCCTGCGCTCCCGTGGGAGCCATCCCCCAGCGTCTCTCCCACAGCTATCGCTGTAGGCTCCTTCCTGCTATTGCCTTCCTTTCAGCACTCTGAGCAGGACTGTGCAGCAGGGGGTGTACAGCACCGGGGCTGGGGAGCTTGCTAACCTGGATAGCCTGGCTCCTTTTGGAGATGGGGGGAATACAAAGGTGATACCTCTTGTGAGGCATCCAGGTTTTATTTCGACTTGAGTTGGCTCCCATCAGCACTGTCACAGCCCGCTCAGCCATGGCCCATTCTGCCACAGTCCCTAGAAGGTACCAGGGCGCCGTCGCTGACTCTACTAGGCACAGATGCTGCCAGGAGGTGATTTCTGCCCAGCAGAGAGTGTTCGGGGATGTTGCAACCTGAAGCAGCTCCCAATCTCACCCAGCACTGGCTGTGGCAGTGCTGCTGCATCCAGTGCCAGCCCTGCCCCATGGGAAGGAACTCCACTGCTTTTGATAAACTTTAATTGATTCATCAATGGGATCTGCTTGGAGCTGATAAATCTTTCAGGAGCCCTGGCAGAGGAGGCTGAGCTGTGCAGGCTGGGCATTCCCCTGCCGCCTTGCAGCTGCACAGCTTCTCTGAAGTAGCTGGCTGCCCCAAGTGTGTCCTGCCAGCCCCATGTGTCCTGCCAGCCCCAGATGGCTGCCAGCAGCACCCCAGGTTCCCCTGCAGCCTGTTTGCTCTTTCCCAGCAAGGAGTGCTGCTCGGGAGGGCTGCAGCCCAGTCCGATGCCTCCACCCTGCTGAGATCCCTTGGCCAGGGAGCCCCATCCCAGTGCTGCTGGGGAGGGACATCATTGTCCTTGGCTGAGAAGAGCTGACGGTTCCTGGCTCCATCGCAGCACCAGCTAGGTCCTTCCTCTGTCTTCCTGTCCCCTCTCCCGGCATGGGACAGGGCAGTCCCCGGTCTGGGCACTGGTACTGGTGCATCTCCATACTAGATATGGCTCTGGGATCCCAGGGGGACAACTCCAGCTCGTCCTATAGGGCCACGTCCTGCAGGGGGATGATGGAATGCTCTCACTCCCCCACCCTGTGTCCCAGCAGGTAGGAGGGAAAGCAGGGACAGGGACTGCGAGGCAGGAGGTAAGCACAGGCGGATCCGGTTACAGGCAGCACGGGGCAGAGAGATAGGCAGAGAACAGCAATGCAGCAAAAAGGGCTTTTAGTGATAATAAATAATTAACATTTCTAATGATGTCCCGGCGACAGGAAGAGTCCAAGCGAGGACCCGGGGGCACTGTGCACGGTGACAGGAGAGGCTGGGGACCGTGCGGGATCCAGGGAGGCTGGGCAAAGACAGGAGCTAAGCTGTAAGAGAGCTGCAGGGCTGGGGGTCCCAGGGCAGGGGCTGGGCACCCCTGGAGCCCACCGGGGTGGGCAGTGTCTGGGGTCCAGCATTCACACCCTGCTGCTGCTAAGGGTGCAGGAAACCTGTGAGGAAGAGGACTGGAAGACTAGATTAAACAAATTTTGGGGTTAATTTGACCTTTGTGGTGGTAATGCCTTCTCAGGGTTTGCCATGCCCAGCGAGCACCTGAGAGGGACTCCTGCTGGCAGGAGGAGGGGACTGGGGAAGAGCGCTGGGAGGCAAAAGCTCACAGGGAGCCGCTAGAAGGAGTGACAGTCGCCAGGTCACTGCCAGCAGCGGCACGAAGGGACCCCCACGCTGAGAGGTGTCCAGGGGACACGGGAGCAGTGCGACGGTCTGGGGTGAAGGATCAGAGAGAGAGGAGGCCTGTGGGCAGGGCAGGAGATCAGACACTGCGGGGCAATGACAGGGAGGGGACAGCAGGGAGAAGAGGGATGAAGCGAGCAGCCATCTGAGCATAGGAGTCCATCACTGTGAGCCACCGCACAATGGGCACGCAGAATGGGAGAGGCAAAAGCAATCCTTGGAGGAACCAGGAAGGCATTTCTGGCAGGTCTGGGCACTTGCTTACATCTCTGCATGAGCTCCAGGGGACCTGCCTGTGCTGGAATCAGCCTGGAAGAGGCTCAGAGGCGTCATGGGGCTGCCAAGGGAGGCAGAGCCCGGGAGACCCGTGAAGGGAGGACAGCGACTCATGCCCAGCACAGCACAGGCTGTGGAGAAACAGAGTACTCACTATAAATACATCAGCAGGGTAAACGCCAGGGAGGAGGAGAGCTATTTCAGCTAAAAGACAACATTAGCACAGGAACAACTGGGGATAAATTATCCATGAATACATTTACGGTGGAAATTAGACCCTCGGAGCAGGGGTGTCCCAGCACAGCCCCTCCAGAGAAAAAAGCAGTGCCAGGCAAGAGCCAGGGTCGGCTTGGCAGCTGAGGGATCCCGCAGCGTGTTGTGGTGGCAGCGTGTGCCCTCTCCTTGTGTCAAAAAGCAGCAGGGGTATATGATGGGGTGGACGCACGTGTGAGTGCAGGTGTGTGTGTGCACGGTCTGTGCACACATCTGGGTGGCACACTGAGTGCTCACACAGGCAGATGGGGTGGCTGCACACAGACTGTTGTGTGTGTGCATGTAGGTGCTTGTGAGTGTGCTGGCTCTGTGTGTGTGTGCCGTGCACCCGCCAGGCTGTATGCAGGTGTCTGGCCCTCACAGAGCTCTAGAAAGGGGAATGATGGCTCCAGTGAAGTATCCTGGAGGTTAGTGCCTTCAGTCAGCATTCCTGTGCTCACCTGCACCCTGTTTGTATTGCACCAGCTGGAATTTGCTGGAGAGGGCATTTGCTGGATGGGTGCTCTATGAATCCAGCTGATCCTGAGTGGATTCCTGTCCTGCTCCTAGAGCAGTACTGTCCGTGCAAGAGCCATGGGGGTCATCTGGCACTGCCAGGACACAGGCTTGCTCTGCTTGGCAGTACCAGTTAACAGCCCTGTGCCGCCCCTCTGCCCATTGCAATGCAAGCAAGGGGCAGAGTGCTCCCCAGCATCCTGCTGCCTTCTCCCCAGGGAGAGCCCGGGGTGGCAGATAAGCCGCCAGGCAGAGGGTCACCAAGCGTCAGGGCTGCTAGCTTAGGAGGGTCCCCATTCCCTGGGAGCTGGCTCAGCATGGATGGGACCCCAGGAGCAGAGGCCAGGGCAAACTGGGACATCTTAGTCCTGGGGATGGGAAAGGGAGGTCCCAGATGTGCAAAGAGGTGGCTGGTGCTCATGCTGCCCCCAGCTCAGCAGAAGAGCCTCCCCCCGCCTTCGTGCAGCCCTCAGTGGAGCGCAGCATCTCCCTTCCCCCCACAGCGTGTCTGGCTGCTGCTCGCTCTAATTTCCTGTGCATTGTCCCCATCACTGCGCCACCATTCCCTGCACATCCCACCCCCCCTCCGTGCACCACACTGCCAGGCTCCCTATGCCCCAGTGCCTGCGCCCTACCTCACTGCTCCACAAATGTCCCTGTGAATGTTCTCATGCATCCCAGCTCATCTCACTGATGCTCTGTGCTTCCCTCTGCAGCTCCTCGCAGAGAGCTGTGTCCTACCCCAAGGTGTTTGTCCCACTATGTCCCCCGCATGGATGTGACCAGAGGGGTGAGGTGGAGACATCTAGGCCAGCACAGGGCCCAGGGACTGAGCCCTAAGCAGCAGACTGAGCAAGGCTGCTCCTTATGGCCATGGCAGTTGTTGTGCCAAGCTGCCTGCTGGCTGCTCTTCTCCCCCAAAGAAATATCCTAGCCCAGCAAGGTGGCAGCATACATGGGAAGGGCACCGAGAAGCTCCGACAGCAGGTATTGGGGAACACCTTGAAGTCCCATGAGTGGAAAATCACCCTGCCGGGTGCCAGTGGCAGTGGCTGGGGGCTGCAGCATGCAAGGCCCTCTCGGCACGTGTGTCCTGCTGGCACACAGCACGTGTGTGCTCACGGGGTGCCATGGGGTGAGCACATCCCTGTGGACACGGTGCGTGCACCTGCAGAGCCACGCGTGTGCGCACAGCCCTGCGTGCCCAGCTGTGCCCATCCTGCAAACCCCGATGCACACGCATGGCTGTATGGCTGCACGTGCACGCTGTGCTGGCACGCCGGCAGCCCTGCCTGCGTGTGCATGTGCTCAGGGCCAGAGCCAAGCCCCGCTGCGCTGTGCTGGCACGATGGGTATAGAGCCCCAGGGAGCCAGTGTGCCCAGTGCCATTCACAGTCTTGGCATGCTCGAGCTGGCTTCCTGCCGGCATGCGTGTGTTCTGTACCTGCCAGTCGCGGGGAGGGCGTTGGGAGCCGGCTTGCAGCTTGTACAAATAATTATCCGGGTGGTTACCAAACCTGGGATGAGCGAGCAACTCGGCAGCAGGGGTGCTCACCCTGAGTGCACACGCACTCGTGCAAGGTTGCAGCCAGGCACTGGGCCTGTGGACACTGGCAGGCAGAGCACACCCGCAGCACTGGGGTGCACGGGGGCACACGAGCACAGCACTGCACATGTGTGGCGGTCACACTGACATCCCAGTCTGGTGGGTTTGCTCGCCACCATGGCAAATGCAGAGAGCAGGTGTGGTTCTTGCACCATGGCAGTGCCCCATAGCAGGCTCCGTGTGCCTGGATACCAACATCCTGGCTGTGAAGACCCTGCAGCAGGCAGCCATGCAGCAAGCCCAGTGCTCAGCCAGGCACCCTGCAAGAGGGAGTCATCAGAAATGAAATAAAGGGGTATTTGATGGCTGTATGGAAGCACTTTTGTGGGAAACAATCACTGTGACTGGAGAGCTCTCGAATCCAGCAGGGAGAGAAGAACCAGGAGCAAGAGGCAGAAGCTGTAGCCAGACATGTTCAATGAGAAATAAGGGCTTTAGCAGAGGAGGTGATTAGCCACTTGAAGCAGCCCAAATGGCACAAGTTTCTGTAGTTCCTGCTGTCTTCCAGCATGTCTTTCCTGCTGTCTCTCACAGTGGCTGCAGCCCCAGACTCTGTGCTGGGGCACCTGGGAATGTGCTACGCTAGGGTGACCTTGTAGCCTTGTCAGTGCTATCCCAGTCCCTGCCACAGCCACTTTGTGCTTCCAGAGACACACCGAGAGCTCTGTGCCCAGCTCCTCAGGAGAACATGTTGGGGAAGGCAGGCTTTCGTAAATGCGATCCTGCCTCGCGCATCCACTGACTACAAGATTTTGGGCAAGTCAGTGCCTTGCATGACCTAAGATGCAGCCTTTCTTGGAGTTCAGGCTGGCTGCCAGGGCACAGCCACTCCTGAGGTCCCTGCAGAGACAGGTGGTGACCTCCACAGTGATGGCACAGGCAGGTGCTGACCCCTCGGGACGTGGCTGAGTATTAGATTCATAGAACAATAGAATGGCTTGGGATGGAAGGGACTTTAAAGATCATCTAGTTCCAATCCTCCTGCCATGGGCAGAGATGCTGCCTACTAGATCAGGTCACCCAGGGCCCCATCTAGCCTGGCCTTGAACACTTTGAGGGATGGGGCACCCAAAACTTCTCCGAGCAACCTGTCCCTGTGTCTCACCATTGTCACCGTGAATAATTTCCTTCTAACATCTAATCTAGATCTCCCCTCTTTTAGTTTAAAACTGTTTTCCCTTGCTCTTCCAAGGAAATAGTGTTGCACCAGGGGGGTGCCCAGCTCCGTTCTTTCCTCTTCCTGTGCCCGACCCCCACCACCCCCAGGCCGGGTCAGGTCCCTGGCTCTGCTCGGTCCATCACGCCAGCTGCCCTTGCAGGAGTTGGGGAGCCGTGTCCAGCTATGTCCCGACTGCTCCCCACCCAGCACCCCCGGAGTGACCGCAGCGAGCCGGGACACACTCCCCGCCGCGGCCAGGCAGCTTTCCCGGCCGCGGTTCCGGCGTCCCGGTACCCGGGACGCCCCCCTCCTCCCGGAGCCCCGCACCGCTGGGGGGCCCGGTGCCCGGGGCGATGCTCCCCGGTGCCCCCCCGCAGCACCGCGGGGCCGGACCTGGCGGCGGGCGGCCCCACCCCGCGTTCCCCATTGGCAGCGGCGCCCCCCGCCCCGCTCTCCGCCGCCGCCGCCGCCCCTTCTTAAGGCGCCGNCGGCCGTGCGGGATGCGCTCCCGCTGCCGTGGGGGCGCCGGGCGGCCCCCCTGGCCCGTGAGTAGCCGTGCGGTTTTGCTGCTCCGCGAAGTTTCCCGGGGACTCCGGGGCGGGGAGGGGCGGCTCTCAACTCCGGCACGGTCACCGGCCCGGGGAGAAGTTGGTGGAGGGCGGAGCAGGACCGCGGGCACGTAGCCTGTCCCCGTGGCGTGGAAGGGATGCGGAGTAGTGAGAAGGGAGGGAGCGGGAAGAAGGATGGGATGGGCATGGAAGGATGCTGGGCTGGGGAGGACCGTGCTCAAGAGGCTGTGCAGTGATGGGGGTGTGTGCTGGGACTGGGGAGCGCTGGCAGGGGCAGCAGGGCGGTGAGCAGCGAGGGACAGCTCCTCTTCGTAGCGGCACTTGTGCTTGGTCGTGGCTGAGCCCCTGGAGGAGTGGGGGGCAGTGGGCAGAGGGGTCCAGCCGTGTACCTGCCTGCGTGGGAAGGGGCTGGCTGTGTGCTGGTGGGCCTGAGCCCCCCCCAAGGACCTGGTGTCCCTTTGGGGTGAGCTCAGAGACTAAGGTGACTGCTCATCTCCACACTGCATTAGCTGCTGCTGGCTGAGCCCCAGCCTGCCAGGTCCAGCACCGAGGAGTCCTGCATAGGAGGGACAGGCTCGCAGCAGCGAGCAGACGTCGCAGCAGGACCTGGGCTCATGGGCTTTGGCTGGAGCAGATGCACTGCAGGGTCTGGGCTGCTTGGGACTGAGGTATTATGGAGGGGAACTGCTGGTACTCTGGGCAGTCCAGCTGCTGTGGAAGAGGGGTCTGCTGGGTCTGTGGGACATCTCCTTCCCGTCCTCTGCCCTGTGGCAGCCTGGGAATGGCAGGAATGAGAATATGATGTTACTGGGGCACGTGCAGCATGGTGGCATGAGGTGCTGTGATGTCACCATGTTGTCACTGCTTTGGGGTGCAGTGAGGCCCTTGCTGCATGATGTCAAGAAATGTCGTAGAGGTGCTGGAGGTGACTGCGGCCCGTGATGGGATGTTGCTGCAGTGGTGGAGCATGACATCACTGGGGTGCGTGGTGTGGAGGGCAGCAATGTCACGGTGACATGCGGGATGGGGTGGCCACACAGGGAGCTAGCCCCCACCTTCCCCATGATGTAGACTGGGGGCTGGGGATGTCCACGTACGTACAACGAGATCTGGGGACAGCATCTCCCTACTCGTGGTGAGGGGTCTGGGGCACAATCGCCTGCCTGTCCCATGGCTCCCTTTCCAGTCTCATCTCACCCTCCCCACGGGGCACTGTCAGTCATGGCAACGTATGGGGTCACATGAACCCTACATGCTGCATCCCTGCCATGGGGCCAGCACCCTCCCCCTGTGCTGCCTGGCTGGAGCCTGAGTGGGTGCCTGTGGCATCCTCCCAGTGCCTCTGCCCCAGCTTGGCACCTTGGCTTCCTGTCACTAGCCATACTGAGGAAGCACCCTGGGGTGACCTTGCCACCAGATGCCACAACACAAGCCAGGACGGGACTCCACTAGAATAAGACAGACTGAGGTCTGCCCTGCATACGGGCAGAACCTCATAGCCTCAAACCTCGGGTGAAGCTTCGTGCTAGGACTGTGGTTCTATCTACAGCATGTTGGGAATGATGAGGCCTTTCTGCGTCTGACATGCAGAGCCTGAGTCTCCCTCCCTTCCCAAAATGGCCTGGCTCTGGGCTAGACATCCCTTCCCCATGGCACCAAGCACCGGATCCACTGGGAAAAACCTTTTGTCTCCAATCAGGAACATTGTTTCCTCCTGGAAAAGCTCCATCCAATTTGGAGGGATTTCAGCTGCAGCTGGATGAGGCCGGGGGGGGCTACCTGGGTAACAGTCCAGGCTCTGGGGAGTGGGATCTGGAGTGGGGAAAGGCAAGGAGCCCTGCCAATGCCTGGGGACAGCCACCCATTGCCTGGCTGTGGCTGGGAGTGAGGCAGCACTGCTTTGCAGGACCAGGGGCCTATGTGGCAGCCCTGCACCCATGTGTCCACAACATCAGTAGCTCTCCCCCATGCTTTTTTTGGTAAGCCCAGAGTGTGGCTGTGGCAAAGGCTCCCCCTCCTTCACTGTCTGGCACTGCAGAGTGACACCCAGGGACTTTCCCATCCCTGAACAACCTAATGAACCCTGTCCCTATCATATGCGTTTTGAATGGGACCCCTGCACCAGGGAAAGATCCAGGCCCTGCCCCTCAAGAGCTGTTCCAGACAGTATGGCAGGGTAATGGGCACAGGAAGAGAATAGGAGCAGCACAGGGTAGAGCTGGGGACATACATCCATCCTTGAAGCTGTGCCCGAGGTACAGATGGGGTCAGAGAGGAAAGGGGATCAGGACTGGTGCAATGGAATACGGGGCTCTGAGTGTTGTGGGCAGTAGGGTTAAGGTTTCCTCTGCAGCTGGAGAACAGCCCCTTCCTGCCCAGACATGTAGCCCTGGAAGCTATTTAGTTGTGGTAGGGGAATCCTGGCCCCCAGAGACCCTTGGGACCATTCCCATCCCCAGGGGAGGCAGCAGGTTGTTCACAACCCCGTGGGTCTGCCAGGGTCTGAATCTTGGGTGCCTTCCCCTCTCCAAGCTGGGCATATGTGGTGGTACCACGCAGCTGCCACAGCTTCCTTAGCTTGCTGTCAGAGTCCAACAGCATGGGGATCAGCTGGCAGTGGAGTCATTCCCTCCTGCACAGGGGGTCTGTTCCTGGGTGGGGAGGGCAGTCCTGCCCAGGGAGGTGGCAGAGTCACATGAAGCACTGTCCCCTTGCAGGCCAGGTGCCCCAACTATCCCTCCAGTTTGCAAGAGTGGGCCAGGCTGCTTTTACTCCCGGCTGGAGCGCAGGCATGTGGGTTCATGCCCATAGCCTGGGGACACACAGCTCATTTCTGGGTTCTTCCCCTCTGGGGGCGACTGCCTGGCATGGGATGAGGGGTAGCCCTCCTGAGTGCCATCTTGCTCATCACCTATGCTACAGCCAGGTCAGAGCCAGCTCCAAAATCTCTGCAGCCTTGCCAGCAGTGCTGGCAGACGCTGTCCTCCGCAGTCCAGGTTAAATGAGCCTCTCCTCCCAGTCTCCTGTTCCTCCCAGCATCTTCTCGTGGCTGCATCCCTTTGCAGTAGCCTTCCCTGGCCAGGCTGGAAGGACCTCACCCTGCACAGACCCTGGGAGGAACAGTTCCAGCAGGATGGGGAAACTGGGGCACAAGGGAGTAACCTGGTAAAGTATCCCCATGTTCTCCCTGTGGACTTCCCCAGCTCTGGAAGACCAACGGGACAGAAGACAAACTCCTCAGGCCAGTGAATGCCTTCTTCCTCTGATCCTGCCAAGGGAGCGGTGATTGACATTTTGACTTACCAGGACCTTGGATGCCAGTGGCGCCTTAGGGCAGAGCGAGCTGGGCCTGAGCCCAGCTTTGTCAGCACCCCACAGCCCTCCTGCTGCCTCCCCAGTCCCTCTAATGGGATGGGTGCCCAAGGTTGGGCTGCTGCTCAGCCCCAGCTCACTGGAATATGATCTTGTCCCAAGGGTGAACAGCACCCAGGACAGTCCATGTATGGGGGTGCCAGAGTGACAGCGCCCAAGGGACAGGTGGTGTGGTGCAGGCTGGGGTGCTGTGGCAAGGAGTGCAAGAGAGCATCTCCCATGCAAGGACAGTGGGACTGCTTGGGCATTGTGGAGCAGAGTCTCCTCCTGGAGCTGATGGGCTGTAGGTCTCTCCCAGGTGTCCAGGATGCTGGTGTTGTGCCTGCTGTCCCTGGCCTGGCTCAGCGAGGGCTCCCAGCGCAGCGAGCCCATGTTTGCAGCCGTCACCCACCGCCTTCTCCCACCTGACTACGACAGCAATCCCACACAGCTCAACTATGGCGTGGCTGTCACCGACCTGGATGCCGATGGTGACTTTGAGATTGTGGTGGCAGGGTGAGTGGTGCACCTCATGCCTCAGTGACAGCAGGACTGGTGGCCCTGCAGGGACAGGAATTCCTCCCTCCTCTGTGGTCTTGTGGCTGGCTGGGGGGGTTGTGCACAAAGGTGGGTGGGCTGGGGTCTGCATGCACCCACTAGTGACTGTGTGTGTGCGCGCACCCCCACCAGGGTGTTGATGCCAGCTGAGTGCCTGTGTAAGACCACGTGAATGCCCCCATCGGTCCCTGCTCTGTGGGGCGGTGGCAGCTGCCCAGCAGTCGGGGTCCTCCCTGCAGTGCACAGCCAGCGTGTCCCCAAGCTGTCTCAGCTCCGCTGACAGGACTCAGCGCTCTCCGGAGATTCAGTTAATTGGCTGGAGGTTTTTTATAGTCCTTTACTGGAGTGATAGCTGGGAAGGGCTGGCAGGAGCCGGGGAAGTAGGGAGCCATGTGCTGTGCTGCCAGTACCCAAGCAGGGCTGGACACAGAGCAGCTGCTGCCAGTGGGTCCAACCCTGGTCAGGAAGAGCAGGGACCATGGTGCCGTCTCTGAGTGTGTGCTGGCACTGCTGTGAGCTGCTACTGCAGGGTGTCTGTGTACATGCCACCATCCTCACTCCCTAAGGAGGCTTGCACACACAGGCGTGCCCACCTGGAGAGTGTTCTTTACCCTCACAGATGCCATTCAGCTGGATTTAGGCACTACAGTGGCAGGCAGTCAGTCTGGCCCTGCTGCTGCTCTGAGCATCACCGAGGCAGGAAAATATGGGCAGCACTGGGAACCCTGGAGGGGTCCGGGCCACCACTCCCAGCTGTGCTGAGTCAAGAAGGCAGCTGGGGTTTTGTAAGCAGTTGTGGTGCCCGTTGTATAACTTGTTTACTGGTGCGTTGGGCAGGAGTGGGCGAGGAGCCAGCGGGACACACCGTTCTGAGAGAATTTGCCTTGCGTGCTGGTTTCCTTGCCCTGGGAAGGCTCTGCAAGCAGGGACCTGCACCCCATCCTGTACTGCTATCTGCCTGGCCCCCACTGCTGCCCTGGTGTTGCCAGACATGGGATGCCTGACAGGGTCCTTGGCCTCCATGGACCATGCAGCTCTCCGCAGTGCCCATCATGGGGAAAATCCAGTATCAGTCCCCCCGAGGATGAGATAGGGGCTTTCATCCCATCCCCAAGCCTTGGGAAGCCAATACCCCTGCTTACACTCACAGGTACAATGGCCCCAACCTAGTGCTCAAGTATGACAAGGCACAGGGACGGCTGGTGAACGTGGCGGAGGATGAGCGGGGCTCCCCGTACTACGCACTGCGGGACCGGCAGGGCAACGCCATCGGGGTGACAGCCTGTGACATCGACGGCGATGGCCGCGAGGAGATCTACTTCCTCAACACTAACAACGCCTTCTCTGGTGAGCCCTGCTGGCAGCTGAGCCCCAGGCACGGGGGGAGCCCCCGGCATGGCTGCCCGCGACCTTCGGTGTGTGAGGGATGTGTGCGGGCTGGAGTTAATTTCTCAGTTGAGTGGCTCCATTGATTGATGGCAGCATGGGTGGGACACTGAGCCCAGCCAGCCACCGAGTCAGCACTTCAGCTGCCCATCACCCTTTTCACAGCACCCCAAGTGGGACAGAAGATTCCCTTCTGCCCCCAGGGCTGTCCTGCCACGGGGACCCTGCACTGTAAATCCCAGCTGTGCCCTGCAGCAGTTGTGCCCTTTGGTCTCATGGCTCTCCTGTGCCTACTGGACCAAGTCAGGTCTAATCCTGCCCCTCTAGTGCTGTCCCTGCTCCTGGAGTGCCTGTTCTGGGAACAAGACTTACGTGCTCCAGTCTGGCACTGGGAATCCCCAGAGCTCCCTGGCTTGGTGCTCCAGCCCAGCTCTGCCCTGTGTCCCTGACCTCCAGGCAGCAGATCTGTCTTCCCAGTGCTCCTAATTACCCGGGCTGGCAGTGGCTGCTGGCACACCTGTCCCTAAATCAGGCTCTGCCATTGGCGCTGTCACGAGCAGTGTAGCTCGCTGACTGTGCCTGCCACCGAATCGATTTCTTTTTAATTTTTTTTTTTTTTAACCTTCCTGGGGATGATCTACAGGACTGTGCCCCATTGGGACATACTTTAACTTAATGAGTTGATTCTTCTGTATGTCTCTCAGTGGCCCTTAAGGGTCATGGGGCTCTTGCAGCAGCACCTGCCCAGCCCTATGGCACTGTTAGGGGGCTGCAGGGACAGCAGATGTTTGGGATGCTCTGGAAAAAGGGTAACTTTTTCACAGCCTCCTTGCTACAAAGCACCCTCCAGGAGGCGGGGTGCTGGAGCCCACTGACCTGTGCACCCTCCCCCAGGCATGGCCACCTACACGGACAAGCTCTTCAAGCTCCGCAATGGGCGCTGGGAGGACATCCTGAGTGACGAGGTGAACCGGGACGTGGCCAGCCGCTTTGCCGGGCGTTCTGTTGCCTGCGTGGACCGGACGGTGAGCAGGCAGGGCTCTGCAGACAGGGGCATCTCTGCCCCCTTCCCACCCCCAGTGCCCCTCCAGTGGAGTCCTGGGCGACCACTCCCCTTGCCCATCCCATCCCACCCCCCGCTTGGGCCAGGGGTGCCCCCCAGCTGCCCATTGACTGTCAGGGCCGGCAACCCCCCCAGCTGTAGAGACTGTGGATGCCTGTCCACACGGTTGCCACCAGCTGATAAACGTGCCTGTCGAGGTGATTTATGTTCCTGTCACCTGCTCTTTCTTCGTCCTCCTCCTCCAGCGGTTTGTTTCCAAATGATTATCGCTAAATCAGGGTGCAGCTACTGCACCGGACAAAGGGGGCGGTGGAGACTGGGAGGACCCGGCACAATGGGGATGCTGGGAGGGGGGATAAGGTGTCCCGTGCCAGCACTGTGACCAGATACCTCCTGGAAGCAATGGGGCATATCCCTACTCCTGGGATGCTTTTTGCCGTGGGCTTTGCAGAGCTCTTGTTCAGCGCACAGTAGCAGTGCCTGCTCCCACGGAGCAATAAGAGCATTCACGGCAGGCATCCTGTGGTCCCCGTGGAGATGAGTTGTGAGTGGGTGGGTGCTGAGGCGGTGCTGCCGGCTGCAGGGCTCCGGCAGGTACTCCGTCTACATCGCCAACTATGCCAGCGGCAACGTGGGCCCCCATGCCTTGATTGAGATGGATGTGGCTGCCAGTGACCCTGCCCGTGGTGTCGTGGTGCTGGTGGATGTGGCCGCCCAGGCTGGCGTCAGCAAGTACACAGGTACCCGGCTGCTGTGGCCCTGCGGAGCGGACGGGGCGCTGCAGGGCATGGCGAGCGTGAGACCCCGCTGTGGCAGGGCAGTGCAGCCGGAGGTCCGTGCCACGCGTTGGGCTGCCTGACTGCCCCATCTAGTGGCAGCCCCACGGCCCGTGGAAGGGACCAGGACCATGGGATGCACGCCTGACAGGACCCCTGTGCCCACCATCACCGGGGCTGATGCCTCCAGAGCTCACAGCATCCATAGGGCAGGCAGCAGGATTTAGGAACATAGGCGTAGGGGGGGAACAAGCCCGCCTGCGCCCCATGCTGCCCCACCACCGCGGGGACTGCTGCGTGCCCCAGCGGTAAATTGTCACTAATTAGGAGTGTTGTCACCATGGCGATGGCAGTGATTAGGGCTGGGAGTGACACAAGCGGCTGCCAGGCCCAATTAGCTCCTGATGAGAGGGATTGGAGGTGGACAAGGATGGGACACCGCGGGAGGCAGGGGGGGGTTGCTTCAGAGCATCGGGTGGGCAACACTGAAGGAACATGGGGCGCACAAACTCCCGAGGGGCAGCTGTCACTTCACCCTGGGCTGCTGTCCCCAGGGGGCCGTGGGGTGGCCGTGGGCCCCATCCTGAGCGACAGTGCCTCTGACATATTCTGCGGTAATGAGAACAGCCCAAATTTCCTCTTCCACAACTGGGGGGACGGGACGTACAGGGACGTGGCAGCTGCTGTGGGTGAGTAGGGGTAGCTGGGGGGAATACCGGGATGCTGGGGACCTCAAATCAGGGCTGGCTTTGCCTGTCCCTGCCTGCACTGGATGAGTGCAGGAGGGAGGGACAGCCCTAGGGACCCAGAGCCCCACTGACCGCTGTGCAGTGGCTGAGATGCATCGGGGCATCCATCAGCACAGGGGTGCAACCCTCCGCGTGGAGGACCTATCTGGGGACGATGGAGCACATCCTAGGAGGTGTGCTGGGGACAAGGGGGCAGGGAGGGGTTCCCGTCTCCCCCTGTCCCCTTGCGGTTCCCCAGGGCTGGATGACCCCTACCAGCACGGACGCGGTGTGGCGCTGGCTGACTTCAACCGCGATGGCCGAGTGGACATCGTCTATGGCAACTGGAACGGGCCGCACCGCCTCTACCTGCAGAGTGGAGCTCCTGGGCGTGTCCGATTCCGGGTGAGGGCTGGGACCCCCCGCACTGATGACTTTGCCACTGAGCCACCTCGGCCAGGGGGGCTGGCTTCACTCTTGAGTTGCCTTTGAGCCCCACTTCCCAGTGAGGAGGGGACCCGAGGCATCAAAGCAGGACCCGGTGTCCTGCTTCCTGTGCCTATTGTCAGGCTGTGCCCGTGCGTCATGCAGGACATCGCCACCCCTAAGTTCTCCATGCCGTCCCCCGTCCGCACCGTCATCGCAGCCGACTTCGATAATGACCAGGAGCTGGAGGTTTTCTTCAACAACATCGCTTACCGCGGCTCCTCCGCCAACCGCCTCTTCCGGTAGGAGCCCGCTGGGGCCGGGGAGCCTGCACCCTGCTCTGGGAGTCAAGCAGCCCTCACAGCACGGCCAGGCTCACAGGGCTTCTCTCCAGCAGTGCCACGGCTCGGACTCAGCTAATAAAAGGCGTCGTGACTGAGCCCTTCCTGGCATCATTACCAGTCACTGTGATCGTGCCTGCAGCAGCCCCTGGGGTCCCCAGCACCGCTGATTAGCAGCCGTGTGGAAGCTTGTTCATAGCTCCTCTTAATTGTGGGGGTCAATTCTTCATTACTTCTGTGTAGCACCTCCTTGCCTGGTGTGTAGGGCGGTGTGAGCTGGTTCTCTACCCGATGCTTGCACTCGTGGGTGGGTAGAGGGCAGGGGTTTGGCGAGGAGTCCTTCGGAGACATCTCCAGGTTCCAGAGGGACACAACAAATGGTGTTGCTACTCTGCAGTTCAGACCCAGAAACTCTCATGAAACTCCTGTTGCCCTTGCATGGAGTGGGGATGTGCCAACAGGCAGGGAACAGTCACATCCCCCATCTACACCCTATAGCCACCAGGGCTGTCACCCCTACCATGATTCTGCAGGAGGGGACAGACATGCCCAGAAAGTTCTGAGCACTGCAGGATCTGGCATTAATACCCTGGGTGTGTCCTTGGCAGGCTCATCCGCAGAGAACACTCAGACCCCATTGTGGAAGAGCTGAATCCAGGGGATGCACTGGAGCCTGAGGGACGGGGCACAGGTGGGTCCACCCTACTCTGGCAGGGGAACTTCATCTGCCACAGCACTGCTTGGCACCTTCTGTGCCTGAGGATGACACATGCCTGGCTGAGTTATCTGCCTGCTACCCACCAGCAGGCTGGAGCTCCCATCACCCAGGAACTTTCTCCCATGCTTTCTCTTTTCCCAAGAACCCATGCTTTCTCCCTCCACCCGTACCCAGCCAACAGGGCCACCTCCAGTACCCCGAGGATACGCTCTTGGAGGGCCCATTCCTGGGTGCACACTGTTTAAAGCCAACCTCTGCATTTAGGAGGAGGTCAGGCAGCTCCCTGTGACCCAAAGCCCTTCAGGTGCTGCCTGTCCCCTCCACTGCCCAGGGTGCCAGCACACCTGATTACAGGACGCCAACCACACAGAGGCCCTTATTCCTGCACTAGAGTCACCCCATCTTCCCTTTTGTCCCTGCATGGCCGGGAGTACTGCTGTAGCCAGGGGGAGGCCACAGCAGCAGCAAAGTCTAGTGCTGGGAGACATGGGGCCAGGCCATAGGCACAACATGATCCTGTCCTTGCAGGAGGCGCAGTGACGGATTTTGATGGCGATGGGATGCTGGACCTCATCCTATCCCATGGCGAGTCCATGGCACAGCCAATCTCCATCTTCAAGGGCACCCAGGTGAGTGAAGCGGGGAGTCCTTGTGTTGTACCCATCCCTTCTGTCCCTCCCAGCTCAGTCTCTGCTCCCTCCTCCCTCGCAGGGCACCCGCAACAACTGGCTGCGTGTCATCCCCCGCACCCGCTTTGGGGCCTTTGCACGGGGGGCCAAAGTGGTGCTGTTCACCCGGCGCAGCGGGGCCCACCTGCGCATCATCGACGGCGGCTCCGGCTATCTCTGTGAGATGGAGCCCGTGGCACACTTCGGACTGGGTGAGCCAGGGGGTCAAGGGGCTGCCTCCACCCCCAGCCTTCCCTGGAACTCCCCAGGGCAGGGGCTGTGTTTGCTGCCCCGGTGTTCTGCAGCACAGTAATCCTCCATGCCTGTCACCCTGGGTATGGTGGGCTCTGTGCAAGGCTGTGGGCAGGGTGCCCAGCCACTGCAGCTGTGCTGCAAGGGGCAGCTGCCCCCTTCCCCAGCCCTGCCTGCAGCTTTGCCCAGGCACTAGGGCTTTCCCTGCCCTTTAGCCCTCCCCTGGTGCAGCATGTCCAGCTGCCAAGCCTGCAGGAGTGCCCCTGCCCACTGGCAGGTCATCCCATTGTCCCCAGGTACGCCCCTCAGAGTACATCCATGTGCATGGGCTGTCAGCAGGAGCACCTGGAGCTGGGCTCAGGGAGCAAGGGGAGGCTTTGCCCCTCCCATCCCTACCACCCCGCTGGCCTCCTTTCAGCCCCTGCCCACCCCGGAGAGCCTCCCTTTGATGGGCTGCCCGCCTGCAGGGCATGACGAAGCCAGCAGCCTGGAGGTGACTTGGCCAGATGGCCGCGTGGTGTCACGAGCTGTGGCGAGCAGTGAGACCAACTCTGTCCTGGAGATCCCCTACCCTCTGGATGTGGAGGAGCCACTCATGCCTGCCCCGCTGGAGGTGAGGGCCAGGTGTGGGTGAAGGGCACGAGACTTTGGGGACAGGAACGAGGGGCTGGGCTCTGCTGGCTCAGTGGCTGCCCAGGGCTGATTCCTCCCCATACCGGCGGTCTCTGCTTCTCCCCAAATGCAGTGCGGGCAGGGATTCTCCCAGCACGAGAATGGACGCTGTGTAGGTGAGTGGCTGCTGGAAGCACAGGTGTGCCTGTACCCAGGATGCTGTAGCATAGCCCCATGGGGGACACTCTGAGACTGGGAGGTGGCTGCCTACCACATGGCTCAGTGGCAGGTACAGCTGCCTGCCTGGCTCATGGCCTGGGAATGGACAGCAGTACAGCTCCAGAGGGGCACCATGGTGTCACAGGGAGCAGCGAGAGCGCTGTGCTGGGGCAGGAGGCATGGCTGTCATGTGGCAGGCTTTGTGCTGCAGCCGTGAGTGATGGAGGGGCAGCAGGGATGCAGCAGGGTGGCTGTGGCCATGCTGTGAGCCTCCTGGGCAGAGGCATGGCTTATGCATGGCTACCACTGGGGTGACCATCTAGTGTATGGGGAGAAGTGGAGGGGCTGGCAGCCCCAAGCTCTCTGCCCAGACATCTCACACTGAGGACCCTCTTGCAGACACAAATGAGTGCACGGAGTTCCCCTTCATCTGTCCCCGGGACAAGCCCGTCTGCATCAACACCTATGGCGGGTACCGCTGCCGCAGCAACAAGCGCTGCAGCCGAGGCTTTGAGCCAAACGAGGATGGCACAGCTTGTGTGGGTGAGTGATACCCTGGACACCCTGACCCCATGCCAGCTGGCATCAGCCCCAAAGCACCACCTTGAGATGCTGTTGCACCCCTGACAAAGGCCAGGCCACATCCTGTAACCTGTTGGGTGGCAGCCCAGCCACATCCGCCCTGGTTCTGTGTCTGTTTGTCTGTGCCTCCCACTGAGCCGCCACTGACTCCCCCTCTCTTTCTCTTTTTCTCTCTTGTTCCTTCTCTCCTTCTCTATGCAGCTCAAGTGGCCTTTTTCGGGGGATATCCCTCTGCTGGGAGCTGGCCTGGGCCCCCCCCCACTGCCCTCTTGCCTCTAGTCCTCGGACTCTGCCTTTGCCTCTATGCACTTTAACCCCTGCTCATAACATGCCAGAGCAGCCTGGGCAGAAGGATGGGCTGGCCTCTGCCTGTCTCTCTTTTTCTCTTCCTGTCCATGTCGCACCACCCTGGAAGTGCCAGCTGGGACATACTGGGGTGACCTGCAGTGGGACGGACACAGACCTGGCTGTCCCGTGCACCATCTCTGGGAAAGCAGCCCTGGGGCAGCCTGGCAGCACCCCACTGCCCCAGTGCTATTGCTGCCATGCTGGCACCTCCCCGGTAGTCGCTTGCTCCGTCACCTTGATACCGTACCATGTGCCTGCTGGTTTGGCCTGCGACGTGTGTGCTTTGCCTGCCCCCTCCTTGGTGACGGGAACCACCTCCCCAGCCCTGGCAGAGGAGGGTCTTCCCAGCCCTGCAGGGGCAGGACCCTCCTGGTCTGTTTTTTAACGTATTTACCCTACTGTTTGGAGTCGGACCCTGCTTAGTCCCAACAGTCTTCCAGCCCCTCTCCCAGAGAACCTCTAATAAACTATATCCCATCTAGTAACCTGGTCTGCTGAGCTCTGCGGGGCAGGGCTGCACTTGTGCTTCTGCCCACCCTGCCCTTGGGCTGTATGGGGAGGGAGCCCAGGCTGGGGAGCACCCCCAGCCTGCCCCAGCTCTTCCCACCCCAGGGCTGGGAGCTGGCTCAAGGGTGATGGTGGCCGTGGCCCAGCTCTGCAGTGGGGCCACAGCCAAATGTGCAGCTCTGGAGGGGCTGGGGTGCAGCAAGCAGCCCTGCCTGCACCCCTCCAACAGGGCTGTACTGTATGCTGTAACCCCATGCTGCTCTCTTCCCCACCACCAGACATTGACGAGTGTGCTCAGGGCTTGCACAACTGCAGCCAGCTCTGCATCAACACCCCTGGGGCACACACCTGCCTCTGTCACCCAGGCTTCCATCCCCTTGATCCGGCTGCCAGCCAATGCCTGGGTGAGTATCTGCAGTGCTCAGGGGTGCCCAGTTGTGCTCACAGCCCTAGTGCTGGAGGGCAGCATGGACAGACTGCGGCTGTGCAGGAGCTGGTGGAGTAAGGACACCTGCTACCCAGCAGCCTTGGGCCCAAGCAGTGGCAGGATCACCTGCCTTTGTGTCTTAGGTTCACCCAGCCCTGGAGCTGCCCTCCTCATGCCCTCTCCATCCCTTGCCCTGCCCATGCCAGACAATCCCTGTACCCTTGACACAGCTCTGACTTTTTCCCCTTCTTTCCCAGACATAGATGAGTGCCAGGCACAGCCTGGCCCCTGCGAACATATCTGCCACAACAGCCATGGCTCCTTCCACTGCCACTGTCACCATGGCTTCTCCGTGGCTGCTGGTGGACGCTGCCAGCAAAATTAGCCTGCTCTGACACAGCAAGGTCTTCCCCACTACCCCCAGCACTGTGCCAGTTGCACCTGGTACCAACTGAATAAACCCTTTCCTGCACTGTATTCCTCGTATATCCCTGTCCCAGGGCCACATGGCTGCTACACAAGTCTGTCCCTACTCCCCTAGACCGCCCCCTCCACCCCATCCCCTCCCTTCCCCCATGCTCACCCTCGTGGGGCTCTGTGCAACCGCATGTGAAAAGGGATGCCCTGCCTGATTCTGTGCCCCTACAGCATTGTCCCACTCACCTCTCCACCACAAGAAGATGCAGGGCAGGCACTGGGGGAAGAAGCGTGGGGTTTATTGAGGAAGGTCTCCATGCGGGGGGGGGGGCTCCAGCAGGAACATTGAGGCCAGGGCCACCCCACACACACACACGTCATGACCGAGCCAAAAGGAGTCCTACAGGGCAGAGTCCTCCCTCCAGGTCCCCAGGAGAGAAATGCCAGCTCAGTTCAGCCCTGCACCCAGATCAGAATTCTTCTCCTTGGGGTGCTGGATGTCACAGGGACCCTCCTCTTTCCCCCTATCTGACCCTGGACCATGAACCTCCACACCTTGCAGCCAGGTCCAGGTGTGCCCCTCAAGGTCCCCTCTTACAGGCCAGGCTGAGAATTGGGGTGCTGGTGGCAGATGCATGCAGGACACGTGGGCAGGGGAGAGCTCAGCACTGTGGGAGGAAGGGTCCTTGTGGAGCTGCTCCACTGGGCACCCTCCCTGCATTAGGGTAGGTCATGGGGCAGAGTAGGCAGAGGCCTGCTGGCAGCCAGGTACAGGCAAGCTCTGCCAGGACTGGGAAGGGAGCCTGCCTCACCTGTGCCACAGCTCAGCCTCAACTGTGCTGGGCCATGAATGAGCCCAGGGCACGTGGCACAGGGGCAGCGTCACGCCCAGCACTGCACCTCCCTGCCCTGGACACTGGGCTGGAGAAATACCTGGGTCCAGCTGGGGATGGCAGCAGGTCATGCAGGGAGCAGAAGCAAGTGCCCAGTGTCATGGCAGTGCTGAAGGATGCTGCCGGTGAGGATGCAGTGCCAGATGGGGGAGGAGGCCAGGGGAGCAGCAATGAGGCAGCGTGTGGGGCAGAGCTGGGGTGAATGCATGGCCCATCATGCAGAATAAGCAGCACCAGTGCTCTGCCAGGCCCCCTGAGCAGTGGAGAAGCAGCAGCTGAGCCCACACCAGCACCAAGAGCAGGGTGCCTCAAGGAGGGAGTGCAGCAAGAGCTGTCAGTGTCTGTGGGCTAAGTGTGCGTCCCCTGCTCAGCAATGCCTGAGGCCTTGCCAGTCCCAGTGTTCCCCAGCGCATGGCAACAGGGACACGGCCAGCTGGGACTGCCCGTAGCAGGGCAAGCTCCTTTTGCTCGGGGCAGGGGCAGCAGCACCAAGCACATGGAGGGCTGTAGGAGCCCCTTGGCAACAGTTTGGCTCAGTGGGAAGCACCTGGGATGCCCCAGCACCAGTTCCTGCCCACAGTGGGTCCGAGCAGGGGCAGACCCACTGCAGGGGACAAAGAGCAGATGGGGGTGGGCAGCCCCACTGGGTAGCCCCGGCCTCCCCCTCCTGCTCTCCCTGGGCTCAGAAGCGGGTGCTCTGGTAGTGCAGCCTGCGGAGCTCGGAGAGGCCACTGTCCCGGCAGTACGAGTCCCTGCAGGGACTCTCTGCCAGTCACCGGCCCCCTGCCCCGCCCCCGCCGCTGCTGCTGCTGGAGCTGCCGCTGCTGGAGCTGCCGCTGCTGCACCGGTCCTCGTAGATGGAGATCTCGATCTGGACCCTGATAAGGATCATGGGTGACATGTGCCAGCCCAATTGCCCAGCACCCACCCCCTGTCTCCCTTTACCCCTTGCCATCCCCCAAGCACCCCGCTGCCCAAAGGATACAACCCTCATGCCACGCTCCAGAGGGTCAGTGAGCAGCAGCCCCCGTGGTGCATAGATCTTCTCATTCTGGTCGTGGATGTACTTGGAGATCTTCTTCAGGACCTGTCAGCACAGATAGGGACACTCAGGGCCTGCCAGCATTGCTGTCTGCTCTGGCCTCCAGTCCCGTGCTCCCTGTGACACCCCTGAGCCCACTGCCAGCTGTGCCCATCCCTGAGCCCTCCCCTGCACCTCAGCACCTTCTCATAATGTGTCTCCATGCAGAGAAAGATGAAATAGGCAGTGGCACAGGCCAGGCACCCCTCGAGGTATGAGCTGCCCCCAATCTTCTCTGCCTCGGCGTAGAAGCCGTTTAGGGTTTTCACGGTTTCCTCAAAAAGTTGCCGCTCAATCTAGGACAGAAACCAAGGTGAAGAGGAGTCTGGCCAGGGACAGACTCCCTGCATTGCCTTGTCCCCATTCCTGGGGGGACTTGGAGAGCACTTAACCCTCTCCTCCCTGCCCAGCTGATGCTTCAGCTTGCAGGCCCCTGCCCACCTCTCACCTGTACCAAGTCCTGCTGAGACTGCAGCCTTCACCAAAGCCTCCCAGTCCCCAGGAGCACCAAAGTCCTTGTACACCAGCCAAGGCAGCTGTGATTTCATGCACCCAGCAGCACTGGCTGGCCCAGGACCATACAACACCCCATGAGTCCTCACACCTTCAGACCCTTCTTCCCTCTGAGCCCCCATAGGGCACTGCCATAGGGCACCCCCCCTACCCTGACAATCTGTCAGACTCCCTACCCGGCTCTCCAGCTCAGGGGGAAACTTTGTCTGGAACTGGCATGTGGTCCCATCACTGTAATCCCGCTGCACGAAGACCTTGGTGGCCAGGGATGCGCTGCGCCGCAGCTCCTGCAGGCTGTGCACCTGGGGGCAAAGGGTGAGACAGCAGGCTGCAGCCAAGGGCACTGGGCATCCCTGCTGGAGGGCTGGAGGCCTGGAGAGCAGCACCATTCCCCAGTGTCAGGGGCTGCAGGCTCACAGTCCCCGGAGCAGGGAGCCCCTCGCACAGGCTGTGCCATGCCATGAGCACAGCTTGGCGCTGGAGGTGTGAGGCCAGGGGCAAGGGGAGGATGGTGGCAAGGGGAGGATGCTGTGGCAGCCCCCTGCTTGGAGTGAGGGTGAGTGCATGTGCTCTTGCTCTGGGCTGGTGTCTGGGCTCACCCTCAGTGGTTCCTGCATGCAAGAGCGTGCGTCACCAGTGGGCCACAGCCTGGGGAGGGGACAGCCCCCTGTCCCCAGCAGCGCCCTAGCACACAGCCAACTCAAGAGCTCCCAGGTGGGAGGATGGGAGCGAGCCGAGCAGGAGCAGGGACTGGGCAGAGGGGCTGCAACAGTGGCACAGAGGGTGGGCAGGCTGCCGTGAGGCGTTTTCATGAAAAGGACTGGCAGCCCCGGCAGCAGGTGCTAAGCCCCGACTCCCCACGGGGTGCGAGAGCCCGTGCCAGCCCCTGAGCTCCGGGTTGTGAGGCAGCTTTAGTGGCTGGAGAAGGGGATGGAGGGGCCAGGTTGTGCCAAGGGCGGGCATTAGGCCCCTCCCTGCGCTTCTCCTGGGTGACACGGGGCTACTCCCCGCTCTGTGCCTCACAGACCGCCTGACGCTGTCCCGCGTCCGACCCACGGCATCTGGGAGAGGACCCCCAGTCCCACAGCCCAACCCAGACACACGCTCCTCCCTTCACCCACGGCTCCCTGCAGCCACCCTGCACCCCCACGCCCCTTCAGGCACCCCACCGGCCTTTCTGTGCACACGGAGCCCTCGCAGCCCCCAGCCCCACGCTCCTCTCCCCACGGACCCCAGCCCCGCGCTGTCCTCCCGCAGCAGCG
>VZRV01009991.1:2155533-2186319 GCA_013398115.1 Falcunculus frontatus
CGGGCCCGGCCGCCCCGTGTGCGCAGCCGCCCGGTCCGCCGCGGCCCGCCCCGAGGCACCGCGGATGGGCGCCTGCCGCCACCGGCACGGAGCCCCTGGAGGACGCGGCCCCGTTGCTGCGGACGGCGGTACCGGCTGCCCCGGGGCGGGCCCCGGAGAGGGGCTGCGAGAGAGGGCTGCTGCTGTCCGTCCCGGGGGTCTGGCACGGCGAGCGACGGAGCCCGGACACCTTTGGGATGCGGCTGGAGGTCCCTGGGGGGAAACTTGGCTGCCGAGGGGGTGCTGCCGGACGTAACAGAGGGTCTGAGCGGCCGTGAGGCTGGCTCGGCAGGGATTTGGGGAGTCGACCGTGGGGCTGGCAGACCGCCGTGCCAAGGGGCCTCGTCTGAAGCTGTTTGTTTGCGAAGGAGTTGCAGCTGGTGCTGCGATCAGAGCGCGGGCAGACATCAAAGAGCAGAGCTAACGAATTCCGTGTTATCTCTGCCCATTGACAGCTCAATTAGAGCCGGAGAAATGCCAAACGGGTGGAACAGAGGCTCTCCCGAGAGGCGAAGAAGGGGGGGCTCCCAGCTGGGGCTGTGGTGAGGTGAGGGATGCAGTAGCTGGGCACAGGGCCCTCAGCAGGCAGGAGAGCAGCCAGCCCTGCCCTCAACACCTGGGCCATGCTGGAAGTAGCGCGGGGCCCTGCCAGAACGTCTGCTCTGGCAGCGAACATGGCTAACACGGCTAAAACACAGCTGACACAGCTAACATCTAACACAGCTAACACACAGCTAACACAGCTAATAAACACACATCTAACACAGCTAACACACGTAACACAGCTGACATACAGCTGACACAGAGCTGACATGGCTAACACACACAACTAACACAGTGAACGCAGCAAACATGGCACAGCCAGCTGCCTGCAGCACAGGGATAGTAGCTCTGTCTGACTCGTACTCCCTGCCCTTAGCACCAGCCCAGGCTTTGGGCAGAGCAAATGGAGGCAGGGCCTTGGGGTGGTTGGTAGGCAGCTGTCTTTCTCTGGAGCATGGCAGAGTTTGTGACCAAGGGACCAAAGGACACGTGCAGTCAAGGACCCCAGTTGGAGGGCTCATCTTCCACACTGACACAAAGCCACAGATCCCATAGCTTTTAGAGAAACCTGCTGCTCCTATGGTTCAGAGCAACCCTGCCAGCCCACACCCCAGAGCAGGTACTGCCCTGACAGTACCACAAAACCAAAGGACGCCCCTTGAGAGGGTGGTGTGTGAAGTCTCCCATGCACCCAAACACGTGCGTGCACACTGGCACAGGAACTCGTGCGTGCACTCAGATGCCCACATCTGCCTGCACACCCCATGCACCCCAGGCACACATCCAGGTGTACATGCAATGTGTTCACACACCTAAGCCTGTCCTCAGATGTCCCCAAACCCAGACCCTGCATCCCATCTCCTTCCCGTGCTGCATGCCACTGCCACGTCAGTGCTCGCCTGCCCGCCTGGCAGGTCCTGCCGGTTGCCATGGCAATACTGTGCCTGCCAGGAGATGAAGTTTGCTCTCCTGTGCTGCAGTGAGGGGCCGAGAGCAGCGGGGGGATCAGCTCTCCCTGCCACCCCAGGCTCTGCCCATCATCCTGCATCCTGTAGTGTTGCCCCAGGGTTGTCTCCTCTGGCTACACCAACACAGCCCAGCACAGGACCCTAAGTTCTGGCCCCCAGATGCCTCACAGGCCATGGACCTGCCGTCTGCATGTGTCAAGGAGTATCCTTCGGTGGGACATCGCCCCAACCATAGGGAGCCACCTTCTGCCGGCCAATACTGCCCAGGACCAAGCCTTGTCCAGTGGCAAGCAGGACACGGACCTGTCCCAAAGCACTCCCCATCACCACACAGCCCCAGGCCCTGCCTGTAGTGCCTGCAGACCCTGGCATCTCTGGAGCCCACTGGGGTCTGCCAGCTCTCCCGTGCAGGGTGTGATGTTGTGGGCTTTCCAGTTTTAGCCAGAGCAGGGACAGACTCTGCTGGTTTCCATGCAGAAGGAGCAGGCTGGCGCTATGCCATGCTGTGCTATGGCTTCCAGCAGGGCAGGTCAGAGGTGGAGGGGGGCTGGCATAGCCAATGGAATCCCAGGCAGTAGGAGCAGGGACAGCAGGGGCTTGTGGCAGCCTCAATGTGCTGCATGGCCCTGCTCCCCTCGCCAGACCCCTGCACTGTGAGGGGGACTGATGCCAGATGATTTTTTGCCTTTTCTTTTTTATATACCTTTTATGTATTCTCAATATCCTTAACATACATACTTATAATTCTTTAAACCTAATATCTTAACATAGTCCTAATATTCTACTAAGCCAAAAAACCAAACATCCTAAAAACCTCACAATTAAAAACCAAAAAAACCTTACACTATCTTAAAAAATCAAAACCCTCTCTGAAACATATCCTATAAACTAAAATTAAACCCATCTGAAAAAAAACTTTACAATAAAGAAATGTCATGCGATTCATTTAAACCTCTCATTAAAACATCTTTGTCAAATATACTAATTTACAAAGTCTATACAATTATATACACAATGTACCAAAAATATACATTTCAACATATTCCACCTTAACGAACTGTTACACCGTAAAAATCCTCATTAAAAACTGAAATAAAAACCCTTTTATCCCTTAACCATATTTAATTCTTAATTCTAAAATCAGGAAAAAGGCATCAGGAAGGAGACATCAAAAAGGAAAAAGCCGGAAAAAGGCATCAGGACTGGCAGGGCTCTGACCCTTCTGCTCCATCTGCTCAGCCCAAAGGGCTGATTTTTCAGGCTGCCCAGCAGCAGGGATAGGCATGGCTGGTGCCAGAGCTGCCTTTACTCCTCCACCTGGCTCTTTGCTTGCACCTGGAATGAGGCAGCTCTGACCTGTCCTGCAGACAGACCCTGCAGATCTCTGCCCCCTGCCCTGGCTAACCTCCCAGAGCCCCTGCCCCTGGCCCCAAGGGACAGACATGGGGCACACTTGGTACCCCTATGGCCAGCCCTCAACAGACAGTGTGCCTGTGCCCATCACACCACAGCAAGCATGGCCCAGCAGTGCCCCTGCTCCAACCCCTGCGCTTGGCTCCCAGACCAGGACCAGGGGATGTCCCTAGTGTGTCTCTGGGTGCATGGTGCTGCACCTCATCCCAGCATCTCAATCCTCCCTGCAGTACAAGAAGGATGACCGGGGGTTGTGGAGGACGGCTGGAGCCCTGCAACCAGCCTGGGATCAACCCCTGGGGCTCCATCCTGTACCCGCTGCCTGTCAGAGCTGTCAGCAGCTCCAGCTCTGCTTCAAAGGGGCCACAGAAGGGCCTGGCAGCTGTTTCTCCCAGCACTGGAAGTGCTTTCAGTAATGGTGGGGAGTATGAGCTCACCGTCCCAAGTGAGGACAACGGTGACATTTGGGAGGCACAAACACAGCGTGATTAGCTGATAACCTTTCCTGAGAGATCCCAGGTGTGTGCACCTGGGAGGGAAGAGGGACGGGGATGTGGCCCTCACACTGTGAGCCTCTGAAAAACAGCTCTAAATGCCCCAGCCTGCCCCTTCACACAGGACATGGAGAGTGCTCCAAACTGGGGCCACTGACTCCACAGACTGGGCACCCTAAGTGTGGACACTCCTCTGTTGCACCTGCAGTCCAGCTGTGTCCATCCAAAGGGGTAGTTCTAGGGCCCCCATTGCACTGGGAGCCCCCGCAGAGGGTGGGGGCAGCCCCCCAGCACATCCAACAGGAGTCCACAGGCGCGGGAAGACACAGCATCCTCCTGCACACAGGCAAGCAGAAGAAGATGTGGTTTCAGAGCAAGGTGCCAAGGTCTGGCATTAGCAAAGGTGCCAGCTGGGAGCAGGGACTGTGCGAGGATTGCTCCCACACCACGGAAGGGGCTGTGGTGGGAGCAGATGTGGTGGGGCAGGGAGGGACAAACAGCACTGCAGAGAAGGTCCCCACGCACGGTGCCATGCTGTGAGGAAAAGGGACGCCTCCTCACAGGGTCCCCACATGCGACATGCCCCCTCCCTGCCTTGCTGAGCAGGACCAAATGCTGGGGGCCAGGATCAGGGTGTCCGGCAGCGAACAGGGAGGGTCTGTGTGCAAGCTGGCAGGAACTGGGCAGGGCCAGGAGGTGCTGGGTGGGGGCTGGGAGGGCGCCAGGGCAGCCTCGGCTCCGCAGCTGGACCGGGAGCGCTGCCAGCACATTCCCGGGGCTGCCGGGCAGCGGGAGTGTGTGTGGGCGCAGGGCAAGTGCACGGCAATTGCTGACCCTCCCCACTGCCCACCCCGATCGTCCCACATTGCCCCCGGGCAGCCTCGACCCCACAGTGGCCCCAGTCATACCCCAACCTCCTGTGGCCTCTCCCAGGCAGGACCACCCCCAGGGAGCCGTGCTGCCAGCCCAGCACTGCCACCCAGCCAGGGTGCTCTCTCCTGGGGGCTGCTGGACGCCATGGGACACGTGTCCCTGCACGGACAGCCCCAGCATGCCGGCCCCTCCTGAAGCTCTCTGCAAGGCCAGCCCCAGTGCGCTATCCTCTCCCAAAGGCCCCTGCTCCACACTGGGTGCAGCCCATGCCCAGCACTGTTGCAGCCCAGGAACCAGTGCAGGACTGGGACAGGAAGGATGAGAGGATGGGGAAAGAGGAGGATGGGAAGGAGCCCACTCAGCCCACCCAGCCAGGCCCAGGGGATGTATCTCTGCTGGCAGAAACAAGATCGGTAGCACCCAAAGCTTCGGCAGGAGAGTGGATGGGGACACAAGGATGGAAGGAGGTGGCTGGGACCCTGCTCAGCTTCTCATTTCCTGGGAACCTCCTGCTGCTCTGGCTCAGATCTGCTCTGTGCTACAACCAGGCACAGGTCCTCCACAGGGAGGGTCCGGAATGTCGAGGGAGCACCCCCAGGCGATGTGCTCTTACCATGCCACCCTGGCTGGCCGTCCCCGAGGTCCCCACCGCAGAGGTGGCAGCCCCCATGGCCCCGCTTCCGGTCTCGCTGCTGTGACGAGTGGCACAGGCAGTGACACAAGCAGTGGCACAGCCAGCTTTCTGGAGTGACAGGAGCAAGTGTCAGTCTCACACACAGTTGCATGGGTGCAGAACGGGAATGTGGGCACTGGAGCAGCCGGTGCAGACAAGACTCAGAGGAGGGTGCCAGCTCCAGCTGTCTTGGGTCCATCCCCGTCTCTGGGGTACAGCCCAGATTTACCTTCCCTCGGGCATCCTGTGTGGGAAAGGGTTAAGGAAGCAATGTGAGTGCAGCAGGGACTCCCCAGAGCAGAGGCAGTCTCCACTTGGAGATAAGGCTGCCAGGACGCCCCACGGTGGGGAGCAGGGGACAGACACCACTCTTCTGGGGCCAGCCCTGCTCCCCGCAGCATGGCCAGGAGGTGACTCAGGGCTCTAATGAAGGCATCATGACAGACGAAGGGACTGGGCCAGCTGGCAGGGAGACCCTTGCTCAGCTCCAGCCTCGCCAGCCCCCTCACCTGCATCTGGTGGGGTGCCAGCTGGCACAGAGTGCTCAGCACCCCCAACACCTTCCTGGCAGGGACTGGGGATGTAGATGCCAGACCGGGCTGTGGGATGGGGCAGGCTGAGAGCCAGAAGCAGGTCCATGGTCAAGAGCAGGACAGCGCTGGCAGTGCCACGGGAACAGCCCAGGGACGTGGCACACCCGCGACCGTGCTCAGCATCTGCACGCTGGCAGCTGCACCCTGCACAGCCGGCCTCCCTCTGCCTCCACCTCCCCACTCCTGCTCCCAGGCCTCACCAGCCCCTTCCCAGCCCAGCTCCCAAGGCAATTACACCCTGCCCAAACCCATCCATCACGGATTAGCTATTTTCTATCAGCATTTATCTCCAGACAATCTTACTCCTACTGTGACAGCCTGATGCCTCCATCACCCTCCCTCCTGCTACCAGGCAGCTCTGATAACAGGCTGCTGTATCTTATCAGGCTCCCTGGCAGTTACACATTAATGGTGCCATCTCCAGGGTTTGGCTGGGGTGGGATGAACCCAGCCCACCCTCAGGCTGGAGCAAGCATCACTGGGTGATGCAGTGATGGGCACTGAGCCCAGCACAGAGCGTATGGGCAGGGCAGGCAGGCTACAGGTAAGAGCAGGTTGGGCAGCTGAGGTTCCCGGCGTTGCCCCAAAGCAGATGGACCCCACCAGGGCTGGAGGGAGAGTCCCTGCCCCCAGCCCAGGGCAAAGAGCAGCTGCTATCACTGCCTGCACTGGACTGTTTGCTCTATCGCCCATTAACAGAGCTGCCTTATCCGGTAGGCAGGGGCCAGCAGCAGCCCAAAGGCCATTGGCCAGGCAGGGGCATCGATCATGGGAAAGGGAGGGGTGCCCCAGATAACCCCTGCAGACAAATGGGTTTCTAATGGGGTCTTAAGCCTTGCACCCCCCATCTCCACGGGAATGGGGGAATGTCATTCCAGCAGGACCCTCACACCACTTGGGCTCTAGCTTTGCCCACAACCTGAGCACTGGCAGAGCCTGGGTGCAAGCCCTTTGCTGGAAGGTGTAATCCCAGCTATACCTGTGCCAGCAGGGCATGGACTGCCCAAGGTGCATGCTGGCAGAGCCATCCATGAGGAATAAGGACCCCATGCCCATGGCATCGCCTTGGCATTGATGGCACCCCTGACACCTGGGTACACCAGCCCTCCCAGGGCAGCAGCATGAAGCTGCCGGGGTGGCCTCTTCCTTAAACCCCAGCACCCCAAGCATACTGTTTTGGGAGAAAAGAGTGTAGAGTGAGGTGGCACAGGATAGGAACCAGGGTCCCCTGCCCCATGACAGAGCATGCCTCTGGGGTACCAGGTGAGATGGGGGCAGTGGGACTGGTGAATAACTGGGACAACAACACATCGCCGTGGGACAGGCGAGCCAGCCCTTCTAGAAAGCACCACTCCAGGGACACACAGAGCCAGGGTGGGCTGGCAGGGTGCATACAGGGGGCTCCCTAGGAGGGCGAGGGACATGGAGCACCATGCGACGGGGAGGGAGGGAGGGAGGGAGGTGGCAGCGGTGTGGGCAGACTAGGGGGAGCCGGGGGCCAGCCCCAGAGGGCCCGGCGGGCAGAGCAGATTGGCTGCCGGCGAGGTCTCCAACCTCCTTAGAAAGGGCAGCGAGCGTGGGAGGCGCTAAGGGAGCAGGCAGGGTGCCGAGCCCCGCTCCCGTCCCGCTCGGCAGCCTCGGCCGGCAGCGGCAGGCGGGTGGCGGCGATGGCGCAGGCGGGCAGCCCCCCGGGGTCCCGGGGCACAGCGCTGCTGGCCCTGGCTCTGGCGCTGGCAGGGTCCCTGGGCGGCGGGCAGCACTACGACTACTACGGGTGGCAGCCCGAGAGCCTGCCCCACGGGCGCTTCTACGGGCGGGAGCCACAGTGCCTCGACATCCCGCCCGACATGCAGCTCTGCCGCGACGTGGGCTACAAGCGCATGCGGCTGCCCAACCTGCTGGAGCACGAGACCATGGCCGAAGCCAAGCAGCAGGCTGGCAGCTGGGTGCCCCTGCTCGCTAAGCAGTGCCACACCGACACCCAGCTCTTCCTGTGCTCCCTCTTCGCCCCTGTCTGCCTTGACCGGCCCGTCTACCCTTGCCGCTCGCTCTGTGAGGTGGTGCGGGACTCCTGCGCCCCTGTCATGGAGTCCTACGGCTTCCCCTGGCCTGAGATGCTGCACTGTGGCAAGTTCCCCTCTGACCACGAGCTCTGCATCGCCGTCCAGTTTGGGAACAGCAAAGCCACACCGCCACCAGGTAAGTGGGAAGGGTGCTGTTATGGGATGGGAATGCATGTGGAGCCCCTGCACACCATATCCCTTCAACCCTCAAAGCACAGCCCAAGACACTGGTGTTGGCCAAGGATTCTCTCTCTGCAACAGGGCAGGAGTGGGCACAGTATCAGTTTTGTCTGGACACCACTCATTGCCCAGGAACACTGGGCTCCCAGCTGCCTGCACAGAGCTGTCCCGGGATAAGGAAGAACATGGGATGAGGTGGGAGCCACTGGTGCATCCACCGCGGTGCTGTGTCCCTCTCCTCCCACTGGGTCCCATATCAGCAGCAGAGAGCATGCTGCACCTGCGGGTCTCAGACCCACACTGCTGCTGCAGGTTGGCTGTCCCCTCAGGCAGGAGAGGGGACATCACCCAAAGGGAGCCCAGGGTCAGGGCTGTGACAGCCTTTAGGCTGGGGTCACCCTTGCTGTCGTTGTGCTTCAAAGTGCCAGCATCTGATGGGAGGTGTCCCCATATCTCTTCCCCTCCTGGGGGATGACCCTGGCCAGCAAGGTGCTCTGTCCCTCCCCACATCACCCCAGCACAGCTACCTAGGGAGCAAAGGAGCTGCTGGGTCTCTCCCAGGATGTCCCCGAGGAGACAAGGTGACAAGTATCAGCAGCAGGAAGCTGTGACAGTGACTGGTTTCTCGTCACAGTGTCCAAGATCTGCACCCAGTGTGAGATGGAGCACAAGGCGGATGGCATGATGGAGCAGATGTGCTCCAGTGACTTTGGTGAGTGCTGGGGTCTTCTTCCCTGCCCCACTGGACAAGGGTCTGCCTCCCCTAGGTCTGACAGCTGGGGAGGGAGCTGGCCAGAGCGGGGGGGTTGTATGGGGACAGTCCCATGGGAGACCCCTGAGCCATTCCCTTGGACCCTTCGTGCATGAGATGGGTGCACCACAGGAGAAGACATTGGTGGGGGGATAGGTAGAATGGGACATTTGGGAGGGCCACTGGGGGCCTCTGCTGGACCCCCCCCAGCAACCCCTTTCCCCTCCCCACACAGTAACTTCCCCAGAGACCCACACAAGGGATGGACTGCACCCTGTCCTGCACAGGTGCCTGGCCTAGACCCTCCCCAGAATCCCAGCTTTGCTCCCCTCCCCCAACCGTGCCCCACGGCTGTCGCACACAGTGGTGAAAATGCGCATCAAGGAGATGACGGAGGAGAACGGGGAGCGACGGCTGGTGGCTGCCCAGAAGAAGAAGGTGCTGAAACTGGGTCCGCTGAAGCGCAAGGACACCAAGAAGATGGTGCTGCACATGAGGAACGCTGGTGCCTGCCCCTGCCCCCAGCTTGACAGCCTCAGTGGCAGCTTCCTGGTCATGGGCCGCAAGGTGGGCGGCCGCCTGCTGCTCCTGGCCATCTACCCCTGGCAGAAGCACAACAAGGAGATGAAGTTTGCAGTCAAGTTCATGTTCTCCTACCCTTGCCCCCTCTACCACCCCCTGCTCTATGGCGCTGGGCAGCACTAGGGCTTTGCCCACCCTGCCCTTTCCCAGGACTCCTGCACTGGCCCAACATCACACCCCCAGGCTCCCTGGCTGCACCCCAGGATCCCAGCTATGCTCACCTCAGCCCCTTGGTTGTGCCCCAGAACCCAGCTCTGCACCCACAGGATTCCCTGCTGCATTTGTCCTGATCCACAGCCAGGACACCTGCCTCCTCCTGAGAGCCCTGCTCTGCACCTCTGGCACCCCTGTTCTGCTCCAAGGACCACCCCCCCTGCCCAGGAGCTTAGTCTGGACCCAGGACCCTTGTTCTGCATGCTTGTGAGCCCTGGTCTGCACCAGAGACCCTTGTCTACTCCCAGATTCCCTGCCCAGAAGGCCAGAGACCCTTGCTTTCATTTAGGATCCCTGCTTGGCCCTCTTGGCTGCACCTGGGACCCCTGCCCTGCACCCGTATCCTTTGCCCATATCCCTCATGATGTGCCCCGGACCCTCAGCCCCCCAGTCCTTATTCCAGCCCACCAACACATCCCATGTCCCCACTTGGAACTCATATCCAGCCCTGGATTATCTCACCTTCACAGAGATGCAGCCCAGGCCAGGCAGGTCCCTCCTGCCCCTCTGTCTCCACACACTGTCCCATTCAAGACCAAGGGCCCAGACCAGCACAACCCCTTCCTGGGCTCCCCCTCTCCCCATACCACATGGCTCAGTGTGTGAGGGGGGTCCACCTCCAAGGCCCCCAGACCAGCCCTGCTGCATCCCTTGCACACACCCCTGCTGTGACCCAGCCCACGCACCCCTTGCCCATCCACACCACAGTAAATTATTCCACCTCAGAGAAATCTGTGTGCAGCTCACTGTAATTCATGGGTAAGAGCCCCTTGGGGCTCCCTCCAGGACCCCAGAAGAATGGGAGGGAGGGTCCCAGTCCTGCGCACTGAGTGAGGCAGCCTGAGGGAGTGAGGTCACCCCAGGATCTGGCTCTAGCCCCACTCCAGGTGCCGTGCCCAGAGCCTGAACCCAGGCAGTCCAGCCAAGCCAAGAGATGTGGTTCCTAGTGGTCACAGGCATCACTGGAGACTCAGGCACCCCTGCCACTCCAGGGAGCCTGGGAGGGCATTGAGATGAGTAGGATGGGGGGACAAGGCCATCACTGCTGCTGGAGCCCCACAGCTGGGTCTGACGGTGTTTGCCAGGGAAGTTTCTTTCTTCATCACCCCAGGGGATAAATTCATTGTCTGGGAGCTTGCAGCACTTGTGAGAAGCCCGGCACTGAGCATTGTGGGGGCAGACATTGGACCAGGCAGCCTCCAACCCTGTCCTCCCCACATGTATCATCTGAAAGGCCTTCTGCGGCTCCCTGCCAGCCCTGCTCAGCTGCCAGACCTCCCATGCCACAATCTCCAGCCTCCTCTGAAAAGATTCTTAGGGCCACCCACCTGCACTAGCCAGGACCCTCCCAGGAGCCCAAGGACCAGGGCAGCCCTCAGCCCAGCCCCTCTAATGGCAGCAGGCGCTGTCCCTTAGCTCAGCTCCACTCCCTCAGCTGCCCCCCAGTCCCAGCTGGCAAGGGGGCAGTCTGAACGACCCAATCCTGTTTACCCAGTGCATATTTGTGTCCACCCATGCCAAAGGGTGAGGGGGCCCCAAAGGTGGCTGCCAGGATATTTACCCAGTGCCTGGCTGCCTGACACTGCATCCTCTTTGGAGCTGGCCTGGCCTCAGGGAGCCTCCTGGCACAAGAGGGAAATTGAGGCTGCAGGATGTCTGCACCCATCCTCTTCTGGCTGACAAGAGCACTGGGGGGGGGCATCTGCCCTGCTCTGGGGTGACCTCTTCTCCCTCTGCACTCCTTGGGCATGGCCTTGGCCCCACTGGTCAGCCTCCAGAGCCCCACATCTCCTGCTGTGGCCAGGGAGAGGTGCCTGTGCCCCTGCCCCATAGCCAGCCAGAAACATGGGGCAGCCAGCCCCTGCCCCAGCCTTGTACCAGGAGAGGGCACTTATTGCCTCCACCTTCCTCCCGGGCCACTGGGAAAAAAAAAGGGGAAAAAATTCAGATATTATTATAAGGTATGTTCAGAGCATGATTGCTGAGCACATTTCCATAGGAATAAACACTGTCAACTATGACATTTTACTGCACAACTTAAAAAGCATAAATAAAACCCCATCTCCCACAGCCTAAATTTATCTGTAGCCCTCTGTATTCTGTGTCATCAGCATCTTCCCAGAGAGTGTTCAGACATACATGGCCATCATGCTCATTGCTCCAACTATTTTCTCTAAAAAGATAAGTAGCTCCTCTGCCTCCCACTGTCGGCGGTCTGAGCAAACTCACCCCTCACAGGCCCTCACAGCCCAGTAATTATCCCATTGCAGACACCCTCACAAACACACCCACAGGTCTTGGGGGGGCTCCACTGCACCCACTCACTGCTCAGACCTCTGCACACCAGTCCCCTGCACACCCAGCACAACACGGACACCCTCATCATCAAAGTCCAGCTTTTCCCCAAATTTCCATGTGAAGGAGTTTATGAGCCCACAGCCAAGATGAGTTTAGGGGGTCTGCCCCATAGGAGCTCCCACACTGGTGGGATGTAGAGCCTGCAGTAGGGTCTGGGCTCCAGCAGCTTCTCAGACTGGTGGGTGTCACGGGTGCCTGGCAGGCACCGGGCAATGCCAGCCCAAGAGCACTGGCCCCCCAGATTCCCTGGCTTGGGGGAAGCTGCAGCTGGCTGGCAGGGTCCCAGGCCATGGCTGTTCCCAGCTGCACAGCAGCCAGGGTCACATTCCTGGGATAGCTGGGAGCTTTGCTGTTCACACAAGGAAAGGTCATCCTTGTGCACACAGGCAGCTGGCGGGACCACTGCCCGGGGAGGGCAGGGGAAGGAGCAGCCGCGGGAGGCAGAGGAAGCTCTGCAGCTCCTGTCAGAACTGAGGTGCTCCCTGGCTCCAGCCCAGCAGGATCCAGCCCTGGCACAGCTGACAGGCAGCTGCACACAGCTCTGAGCAGGGGGCAAACAAGGCTACAGCAGGACAGAAGATGGGAATTCCAGTAAAGCATGGAGAGCTCGTGGTACAGACACACCATTTCTCCAGGACCACCTGCAGGACAGCAGGGCCAAGGCCACAGAGGTGACCTGGGACTGGGACAGCTTTCACTGGGATGACACAAGAGCCAGCTGAGGACAAGAGATTTATTGGTCATTCTCTATCTGCAATTATATATTAATCTGTAGTAGAAAGCAGCAGTCACTAAGTGCACACAGCAGCACCAACTCCTGCCTTTTCTCACACCGGAGATCCAGCCACACAGCCCAACCCAAACTCATTCTTTCCTCCTCTGGGCTACAGCCAAATTTGGGGGTAAAAGACTAAACCTACAGGCAGTGAGGCTGAGGAGCACAGGAGTGACTAGCAGAGTCTCAGCTGAGCCAGGATGAAACACTAGCTAGTCTAGACCTCAAAGGATGCAGGAGGAGCTCTGACTTGATCCCAAAAATATAGTCACTTATAGCACAGTGCTGGGAAAGGTAGGGACAGAGCCCTGAGATTGTTCTGCCCCACCCAGGAGGTGAAGGCAGGACCACGTGTAGGAAGGATGGCTCTTCCATCACTGAGCCAGGCCGAAGGGCCTGGGCAAGCACGTGGCAGGGCACAGCAAGTGCCAGAGAGCACCCAGGGCTTGGAGCAGCTGCAGGAATGGGGCACAGCTGTGGGCAGTGCTCCACCACAGGGACCCAGCTGGTGCATGGCAAAGAGGGCCGGTCCATCCAGCCTGGCAGGAGGAACGCAAGTGCAAGCATCCTCTGGCAGAGGAATGCCATGCTGGGATCCAAACAGTCCAGGCTCCCAGTGGCAAGGGTGCCTGCCCGCTGTCCCAGGTGTCTCAGTGCAGGACACAGGAGCTGGCTGGGCCCGTTTCATCACTTGATGAGCACCTGGTTGCAGAGAGCACACACGAACACTGTCTCCTTCTGAGCCTCCGGGGCTGGAAAGGAAAGCAGATGTCAGAGATGATCCCCCTTTCCCACCATGGGCTAGGGACCCCAGCCACAGAGCTGCTTCCGAGAGCTGCAAATTCATCACTGCTCTGTCCCAAGCCAGGCTGTGCTGGGCACGGCCTGTCTATCCTCCCCACCAGGGCTGAGGCAAATGCCTGGGCAGACAGAGCAGGTGGAAGCAGGAGCTCTTCCCTCCTCTACCTTACAACTCACCTGTGGCTCCCATCACAGCCTTGGGGACTTTGAAGGAACAACACCTGGAGCAGAAGCTGTTCCCACAGTTACTGCAGCTCCGCTGTGGAGAAAGATGGAGGTGAGCCCCAGATGTGTATCAGACTAAATGATATCAGGAGTAAGTGAAGGGGGCCAAAAGTCTACACCTCCTTCTGAGAACTGCCCACGGACTGTGTGCCAAGCATCACACACAGGGCTCAGATAAGGCAACAGGTTATTCCCACTAGCAGACTCATGCTCTGCTTCACCAGAAAGGCCACAGGAAATGGACTGCACAGGGCACACAGCAGATACCTTCTACAATAACACATATAACAATGTGGGTGTGGCCTGAAGCAGCTTTCAAAGGAGTAAATGGACAAATGCTCCACAACACAAGGGATCCCTGGTACCATTAGGCATGCGACAACACCCAGCATTTAGCTGAGGTCATCTGGGCTGTCACCGAGGCCAGACACCTGAGCTGCTGGAGAAAGCCGGGGCAAGCCAGACATGAGCAACACCTCTGCCCCAGGTGCAGACAGCAAGCTGGGGCAGAAGCTGAAGACTCACCCTCTTCTTGAGCACAGAGAAGGTGGCAGCACAGCCCGTGCAGTTCCCTGGAAGAAAGAGAGCAGAGGTCAGGCAGGGCTCTGCTGCCTGGGGCTGCAAGTGGCCAAGAACATCCATAGCTGTTGTAAAGGCTCAGCTCAGAGATGACATTGCTGCACCTTCCCGTCCTTGCCCTTCCTAGGAGTGCTGGGACCATCCTCCCCATGGCATGGAAAAGGTCACTGGAGGTGTCAGCACAGCCCTAGCAGGTACCACACCAACCTCTCCACTCCCAGTCCTATGGTCACCACTGGAAGCAGCAGAGCCCACGCTGCTGAGCTCCCCCACGAAGCACCTGCTCCCAAACTCACCAAAGTTGTTGCTGGGGTAGCGCTTGCGCAGGCGCTCGGTGAGGCGTGACACCTTGCTGCGGATCACCTCATTTTTGCTCATAAAACCATTGTCTGGGAGGCTGAGGTCAAAATCTGCTGAGCACTGAGAGCTCTCATCATCCTCCTGCAGAGAGCAGAGCCAGCTGAGCACAGCAGGGTGGCTGGGGGCACACTGAGGGCTGCAGGACAGCCCATGCCACAGGCAGGCACCCAACAAGCAGCGTGCTCCACCTGGCATTTCTACAAGCCACCGACAAACCAGGCAAAGCTCCAGCTGGGAGGAGATGCCACACCCAGGCATGGCAGTACTCACCATGACCAGCAGTTGGTTCTCCTTTTCCCGCAGCATGGGACAGAGAGGAGAGTGAGTACAGATGGAGTCAGAGGCACCCAGCCCTGCAGTCACCCTCCCTGAGCACCCAGTTGGCCCAACAAAGCCTTCATCCCTTTCCCATCTCAGCTGCCCTGCAGGCACAGCCTACCCCAACCAGCCTCAAACCTCAATAGCATCTTTGAACTCTTCATCAGGTTCTGCCTCCTCTGCTTCCTCCACACTGCCAGGGGTAAGGTCCTACAAGAGATTGACAAAGCTAGTCCTGCTGTTCCCCTGCCTCTGTTCAAAAGTGGCCCCACATTTCTGAGCAGGTTCCAGGACAACAGATCTGGCCCCAGGCAGCCCCACAAATGACACAAGTGTCAGAAGGTGAGGTGAGCCCCTGCCTCCTCAGACCACATCCTTACATGTGGCAAAAGGACTGAGCCAAGCCCCCAGGGCAGAGAGCAGCCAGTAAGTCAGGAGTGGCTCACAGGCTTCCAGCAAAGCTGGCAGCTGGAAGAAGTTTGTGTGTAGAGGGACACAGGCACGGTCAGACCCAAGGGCTGGCTCTGCAGCTCCCAGCCCACAACTGCCAGCCCTGCCCCTATCTCACCTCTGCGCTGGTGGGCGTGGGGGTCCGATCTGGGGCAGCAGCTGGTGGCAGGGGTTCAGCAGGCTCTGGAGTGCTCTCGAGGGGTTTGGAGCCCACACACTGCTCGATGGAGTCCTTGAGCTCCATTATCACTGGTTAAGAGGGGAATATAGCTGGAGCAGAGTGGCATTTCCCTACTCTCAGCCACACCACACAAAAGCCAGCTACAAGACCTGATCTCCAGAGCTCAAGGTGGGGCAGTGACACATATCATTCACTCATCAGATGTCCTGAGCCCTCCTCTGCTCACACATCAAAGTTAGGACAGAAAGGAACCCCCCCAACACCTGTCCTAGCTCAGAACAGGGAACAGCAGGGGCCAATGTCACAGCTCAGACACATCCAACACTCGTCCAGCATGAGCCACAGAAGAAGGCTCCTCTCCCTTCCAATGGCACGTTTTCAAGTCTGTGTCATACACTGCCACAGGCACTGAATGTGTTTCACGTCCTGAAGAGCAGGGTCAGGGATCAAGAGCGGTGGAGATGCTCACACACAGCCTGCATTGACACACCCTGGTTTGCCACACCACAGAGAAGAGAAGGAAACAGCACCTGGGCCGGGACACACATCGGGAGAGACTCTCACCTCCAACGGCTGAGCCCTGGGACCACACCACCCACCCTGGGCTTCTGAGCACCACCCCTAGAACATCACTGCCTTCAGGGGGGTTCAGGGTCTATGGCAGAGCCTGACACGGGACAGTGGGCTCATGTGAGGGAGAGGTCCAAGGCAGGATCCCTGGCTTCAGAGGGCCCTTCCCCAACCCATCCCACACAGGGCACTTCCAGGTAGGTCTCATACCTTGGTAAAACTGGGTGTTGCCCAGGAAGAGGGTGCTGTTGAGGATGGCCAGGACCCAGCAGAGGGGCAGCAGGTAGAGGACACAGATAGTGCCCAGTAGTGCCCCATAAAACCTGTGGAAAGCAGCAGGATACTGTGGTCAAGTCAGAGCAACTCACACGACAGCATAAAACCCCTTCCTTCACCCGGTGTTCCACCTGTTCTCTCCAAGTACCAAACAAACCAAACACAGTGCCACAGGCATGGCTGAGCCTCTCTCCCCACCAAGCCCACCACAGGGTGCCTGACCCAGTACTACTCACTGGGAAGAGACAGTGGGGTTCTCCCAGTACAGCACACGGTACACTGCCTCACAGCTGCAGCACATCCCGCTCAGACACCCCTCCAGCTGGATCAGGCTGTGAATGAGACAGTCACAAAAAAAGCCCACAAACACACACCCTCGTTCCCCCGCATTCACACGAGTTACGGTGGCCAAACCGGCACGAGCCCGGCACAGCCTCCGAGAAGCCTTTCTGGCTGCAGAGGCCTCCACAGCCCCACCGCTGGGGCGGCCCCAGGGACTCACAAGCTCTTGACCTGGGCGATAGCCTCCTGCCGCGAGAGCTGCACCTTGCGCAGATCCTCCCTGCGGATGCTGTGGTACCTCCTGCGCACCAGCTCCGGCTCCGAGGGCCGGGCCCGGCACGTCTCTTGCAGGTAACCCAGCAGGGCCGGCACCGCCACCAGCAGGGCGAGCACCGAGTACCAGGCAGCTGGAAGAGGCGGGACAGCGTCAGCCCGGAGGGTCCGGGAAGGGGACCAGCCCTGACCCCCGACACGCACCTTGACCGAGGGTGAGCAGGAGGAAGTTGAGGCCGAGGCAGACCAGGAGAGAGCACACAGGCCGCTGCCACCTGCCGAGAAGGGGGAAGGCAAGGGACATGAGACCCCGGCCACGGTCTCGGTCTCGATCCCGGCCCAGCCCGCACCTACCGGAGGAGGGAGCGGACACCCTCGGCGGCGTCCCGCAGCGGCTCCAGGTAGAGCTCCAGCCGCCGGTAGCTCCGCACCAGCTCCAGCAAGTCGAAAGCAGCGGCGGCCTTGGGCGGCGACGGCTCCGGCGGGGCGTCACCAGCTCCCGTGGCCCCTTCGGGGCCGCCTGCCGCCCCATCCCGCTCCACCGCCTGCATGACGGGACCGGGACCGGGACCGGGAGCAGAGCGGCCCCGCCGCGCTCGGCCCGCCCCCGTCGCGCGCCCCCGTGACGCGACCGGGCGCGCCGTGATCCCGCGCGCAGCCAATGGGAGGGCGGGGCCGGGCGCGCCGCAGGAGCCCCGCCCGAGGGAGGAACGGGCCGCTCTCGCCGCCGCCTCGGCGCCCCCGGCCTCGCCCGGCTCTGCCCGCGCTGGGTGCCAGGCTGGGTCCTGCGGCCGCTCTGGGCGTGAGGCTCGAGGCCGAGTCTCGGTGGGCCCGGTCTAGACACAGGGTTCGGCCCTGGCCCGGGGCTGCTCAGCGTCCCGGCCCGGTCCCGATTCGGGTCTGCTCTGTTGTAGGGCTCAGTCACGGCTTGGATCCGGTCCCAGTCCAGGGCTGGGCACTGATCCGGGTCTAATCCTGGTTCAGGGCTCAGTCCCAGTCTGAGTCTTGGCATGGCCTGCATCCAGCTGTGTCGGGCACGGTGGGTTTGTCCCCATGAGCCCGTTGCTGAGCCACCTCTCCCCGAGGAGAGATCAGAGAGCAGCCCCACACCCGGAGTCCCTAGAAGGGAGCAGCAGGTTCCCCACAGGCCCGTGAACGTGGCTGGCAGCTCATTCGCTGCCCCTCCATGCCCCCAGAGCAGCCCAGCCCTGGGTGCACTGGCACTGCCCTGCCCAGCAGCCTGCAGTCCTGCTCGCACCACTCCATGTGCCATGGGCTGTCCTGAAAGGTGCTTGCAGTAGAGCAGGGATGCTGGCTCCCAGGGATGCTCTGGGGATCCTGGGGTTCATCTGATGCCAAGAGTTATAACCTTGTCATAACCCTATGCTGGCTGTTGGACAATGAGGGCTCAATGCTGCTGCCAGCTGCCTGCAGCCTCTGATGAACAGGGCATGTGTCCCATGGGCAGAAGGCTGGGGACCCAGTGACAGCCCAGCTGCGGGTCCAGGTCCAAGACTCAACCCTGTCCCAAGAGTGCATCCCAGAGCTGGAGCCAGTCCTGGGAGATGCTGGCAGCTCTCCATTGGCCCCTGACCCACCAAGGGCCAGTCAGTGTGTACATGACTGCCCAGCAGTGCCCTGGCCCCAGGACAGAGGGCCCTTTCAGTGAGTGAGGAGGCCCTTAGGAATGCAACTGCATCCTGTCCTCTGTGCATCCCACAGCCACAGAGCCCTGGGGACTTGGCCTCCCTCTGCTCTGTCGGGAGCCCCATGTGAGCATCAGTCTGTGCCCTGTCTCTGGACAGGCAGCAGGGCCAGGGACAGCCCCTGTCCCCAAGGGCAGAGGCTTAAGCCTCTCCAGCAGGAGCAGTGGCTCAGCACCAGGGAGCCTGCCTGTGACCCCAGAGCACCGCAGAACTTTGTGACCATGGCCAGAGGCTCCAAGCAGAGAGGCCTGAGGGTGCAGGGCTACAGAGCTGGGTGTGATCTCAGCTCAGACCTCATACTCAGCAGGTCCCACCCCCAGCACAAAGCCCCAGACACTCAGTGAGTGCCAACATTGCTTTATTTGGAACATGAATCCATCGGCACCTGAAAGGAGGCTGTAGGGGGATAGAGCTCGTGTGACAGACAGGGCTGCAGAAAGCCAGGGAAAGGCACATGTGGTGGCAGAAGCACCGAGGGCATTTTGGACAGCCTGGGCCAACGGCTGCACCAGAGTAGGCAGAGGCAGGCGGTGTCAGGGACCAGCCTTGACACGGGGCAAAGACAGCACGTCCCACCCAGGGAAGGGGTACATGGCCCAGGGGTTGGCAGGGCCCCTGAGCATCATGGGGTATCCACTGGGACAGCACATCATGATGGAAGTGGTGACCCAGTACCAATCCCAGACCCCTTCAAGCCCCTAGGGGAATCATGGCTGCTGCTCTCCACCTCAAAAAAGGCTCCAGGGAACCCCAGGCAACTGCCAGCTGTGGCAAGCTGCTGGGGACACCCATCTCACTGATCTGAGTCTACACAGAGACTGAAGCAGACCCTTCCTCGCACCAGGAGCAATAGAGAGGACCTGCCTCCAGGCAGGGTGAGGAGGGCTTGTGGCAAGGCAGCCCTAGTGTGGTGCTGCTCAAAAAATTCTGTCTCTGGCTGCCTATTTCTCTAGTCAGCCCTACATGGCCTCGTCAGGGCTTGGCACCTGGTGGGTTGTGAAGGCTGATCCAGGTCTGGGCTGGCTCCAGTGCCAGTGTCCTCCTCTGTTCCTCAGGATAGGCTGTGCTCCCACAGTGCCCGGCCCCAGCTTCCCCATGGCCAGAGTGCCAGCACAGCCTAGCACTGCCATGCTGCAGTGCTCACCCTTCCCCTCCACCTCACCACAGTCTCCAGGCACTACCCAGTCCCAGAGAGTCCAAAGATGAGAATTTTTCAGGATGATAAACCAAGTGCAGCAGAGACAGGCAGGGCTGCAGACTGGTCTCCAGAACCATCAGAGAGGCTGTTTCTGTCCCTTTTGGAGTAGCCTGGCCCCAGGGCTGGTTCAGTGGCTCTGGGTGGCCTGGAGCCACAAACGTCTCTGCAGGACAGCAGGAGGAGAGAACAACCCCATGACTGGCTCCCCTCAATCCCAGGGGCACCTGGCCCCATCCCAGGACTGTACGAACTCCAAGGCTGGAGGAATTTACCCCCTGCCCAGGGTCACAACCAGGTTGTGGCTCCACTTGCCCTTCCCCTCACTCCTCAGCAACGGAGGCCTTGCTGTCCTGCTCAATCCCCAAACTGGACTGGGGTGATGATGGATCTGGCTGTGCAGTACCTGGATATCTCCACACCCCCCAAGTGCAGGGCAGGGAGGGACTGAGCCCTTTGGGCCTCCAATAAGATGAAGGATGTTTTCAGGCCAGACAGAAGGAGGGGCCCAGGCTAGGGAAGCCAAGTTCAGAGCCTCCCTTAGGGAATTGTGGAGGCACCATGCAGCTGGAAGGGCAAGAAGGGGCTGCCAGCAGGTCAGGGGGGTTTATGCCCATCCAACTCCACTAGACACTGCTGCCCCCAGCTCAGCTCCCTCAGGCCAGTCCCCTTCCACCCCAGGGACAGGTCAGCACCCACCTGAGCATGCAGCATCTGCAAGACCAGGGGCAGGGGAGTTTGGCTGGAGTCCTAGGGGGGCTCCCAAAGATTGGTATCCCTCTTAGGGGCTCTCCATTTGGGTCCTTCCACTTGCAATAGCCTATGTCTTTCCAGGGGTGGGAGAAGGGCCTGTGCAGTGGCTGGGTGTCCACGGTGTCTCGGTGTGTTGCAGGGGAAGCCGTGCTCGGCGAAGGCCTCTGTCTGTCCATCCATCTGTGCAGGAGTCTCTGGAGGAATTGCAGTGCAGTCAGCCAGGAGAGGATGGGGCGGCAGGGTCATGTCATCCCAAAGACGGGCTGTGTTCTGTCTGTGGCTGAGAAGGGGAGCCAAGCGGCACGGGATCTCAGATGATGTCTCGCTGGTCCTGGCAACGCCGTGACAGGCAATAGAGCCCGGAGAAGAGGTACAGGCAGGCAGTGATGCCCCCGCAGATGGAGGCGCTCAGGTAGGCACTGTAGAGGCAGTGCTGGCTGTAGCCCGGCAGGTTGCAAAAGCTTCTCTGCTTGGCCTTGTGACCCATGATGCCAGTGGCAGCTGCGTAGAGCCCCACACCCAGTGCCAGGTCGTGCACCAGGTTGGTGAGGAGCCAGCGGGAGCCCAGCCAGGGCACGAGCTCCCAGCGCCCCAGCAGGCTGAGCCCGAAGAGGGCCAGGGTGAGGAGCCAGACCAGGACGGCGGCAAACAGAGCGAAGTGAGCCGCCCCCTCGTACTTATGAGCCGCTACCGTCACCCAGAAGGCAGCGCCCAGCGCCAGCTGCCCCAGGCGTAGCAGGCCCAGCGGGCTCCGCAGGTAGGCGCGATGGAGGCTGAGTGAGCCGCGGGCCGGCGGCCCCGGGGGCGGCGGCACTGTCGGGGGAGCCGTGCGGGCCATGGCGCGGCCCTGCCTGCTCCGGCGCGGCTCGGGCGGGACTCAGGGCCCCGGCAGCGACTTCCTCCCTGACCGTTGCCAAACATCTGGCACTTAGCGGTCCTCCCCGCGCGGGGCCTCTCTCCTCCCCTCCCCGCCCCGCCTCCGCGCCCCGCCGCACCTCCCGCCAGCCCATCATGACACCCGAGGGCCGCCGCGGATGCGCCGTCGAGGAGGGACCGCCGCGCCCCTCCCGTCCTGCTGCTGCCGGCGGGGGACAACAACGCGGGGTGCGAGGGGCGGCAGGAGGACGTGGGAGACGGCGACCGATGCCGGCGGCGGGGCCCAGGGACAGCGCACCGGGGCTGCACCCCGGCGGGGGGCGCGCGCCGGGGTTCCCCTTACATCATCCGGGATTCCCCTCGGAGTGATGCGCGGCGTGGCCCCGCCGGGGGGCGGGGCCTCGCACCCCGCCCGTGACGTCACCGGCGCCACGTGGCCTCCTCAGCGAAGCGGCGCCGCCTCGGCGCCGATTGGTCCTGGCAGCGGGAGGCGGGCGGGGATTGGCGGCGGGGCGGGGCGGAACACAGCGAGGGAATGAATGGGGCGCGCGGCTGCGGCGGGACCCCGGTGCGGTGGCGCGAAGCGGGTCCGGGAACGCAGCGGGCACCGGGCGGAGCCGCCCCCGCCAGGTNGCGCGGCTGGCCCCCTGCCCGGCGTCCCGGACCGCCCTTCCCCCGACGCCCGCCCTTCCTCACTGGGCATCCGCGCCGGATCCCGGGGGAGGCAGACCGGACCGGGCGGCGAGACCGGAGCCTGACGCCGACTGTTCAGCGCCCGCAGCGGCCAGGGCTATGGGCACTCCGGCCACGGTGGTGAGCGATTCTCCGGGACGGGCGGCGCCCGCAGCCGGCGCCCGTAAGCGGGCCTCAGCCAACATCTTCCAGGGCGTGGGGCTCCTGGAGCTGCGGAGCCTGTTCCGGAGCGGCGGGGGCGGACGGCCCCGGGGGCGCGGCCGCCCCCTCTGGGGGGNCCGAGGAGCGCCCCCGCCTCGTCTGGCGGTACGCGGGCCAGCGGCGCATGGCGCAGGCCCTGCGGCGGCTCCGACGACGGCGAACAGCCCAGCCCGGCGGCGGGATGGCAGCGCTACGGCGCTTCGAACACCTTCGGTAGGTGCGGCCCGGGGCGGCGGGGCAACCGGGGGAAGCGCGGCCGGGCCACGCCGCTAACACCCACCTCTTCCCCGCAGGATCACGGAGAAGCTGGAGGGTGACTGCGGGGCCGAGACGGGCTCGGGGTCCATGCAGCAGCACTGAGCGGCTGAGCCGTGGAGAGCAGGTCTCCAAGGATACTAAGTGCACTGGGCAGGGTGCAATGAATGGTTAATAAAGGGTGGACAGTGGTGGCTGGGTGAGGCTCTGGTTGTGACTTGCCCAGCTCTGGCCTTCCCCCAGACTGGCAGAACCATGGTCAGGATGCTGTATGGCACCTAGTACAAGGGGAGCAGCCCCACACCACGGGTCAGATTGGAACAGACCTGTGGGTCATCTAGTCCAACCTCCCTGCTTAAGCAGGGTCATCCTAGAGCAGATGCCACAGGATTGCATTCAGATGGTTCTTGAATATCTCTTGCGAGGGAGACTCCACAGCCTTTCTGGGCAATCTGTTCCAGTGCACAGTCACTCACACAGTAACTACCCTGGCACAGTCACAGGGACAACTGAAGAACAAGCTACATGCTACCCTTCAGGAGAAGGAATGCTTGGAAGAGGTAATAGAGATTCTCCAGGGAAAGATTTCTCTGCTGGAAGACCAGCTGGCCAAGCTGGAAGAGTGTAGCGCCCAGGAGAATGGAGAAGTCATAGGGGACATTCTGAAGCTGGAGGAGCTGAAGCAGGAGTTGTCCAGCCTCGCTGCCAAAAGAGCAAAGCTCCAGCCCATGGTCCGGTGGCTGAAGGAGGAGAAGCAGCTGCAGGAAGCAGCCCGGCAGTCTGAATGTGGCCACTTCGAAGAGAAGCAGCAGCTGGGCAACCTCATCTCCAGCTTCCAGAGCTTCCTCTCCGAGAGCCACTGGGCCCAGGAGAAGCTGGAGCAGGACCTGCAGACACAGGATGCCAAGGGACAGCCTGGGCAGCTGGTTGCCCTCAATTCCCACCATGAGCAGACAGGAAAGGGACTCTGTCCTGCAGAAGCTCCAGCAGTTGCAGGAGGCCAGTGCATCCTGTGCAGGTACATATGGATACCAGCCATGGGCCAAGGAGCCCCGAGCTGCTCCAGGGTGCTGCAGAGGTGCAGATGTAGCCAGCTGAACAGCAGCTCTGTTATTCAGACGGTTGCATGGTTTAAATACATTACATACATTTCTACAGTGCATTAGAACAATACATTTCGGGTCAGTCAAAAGCAGCTGAGCCTGGCCGGGGAGTTGGAATCTCCACTGCTGCCCCCTCTGTGCTTACACAGCCAGTGCTGAGCCCCCTCCCCACTGCAGGAGACAAAGCAGCTGCTCTGCCCTCCCAGGCTCACCTGCCTTCATCCCCCTCATTCCCCAAAGATGGGCTAACAGGACAGCAAGACCCAACATCGACTTTCCCTAGCAGCCTGAGAAGCCACAGCTCAAGGCAAGCAGGCGCAGGCAGCAGCCCTGGTGCTGTTTTATCCAACACAAGCACAGCAGCTGCTGGTGAGAGAGGGGCTCCCCTGCCTCCCCCACCCACAGCAGGCCTGCGAGATTGTCAGCTCCAGGGCAGCCAGGAGTCCATGCTGGTCCCCCAGTGCTCCCACCCATGTGGCAGAAGAGCCCCTCCAGCCCTTCCCTGGCAGCCCCTGCCCCTCAAGAGGGTCCCTAGGCACAGACAAGGCTGGCACCATGCTGGCTGCACAGCAGCCAAGGAGCTTGCTGGGAGAGGGGAAAAAGACAAGCGAGAGCAGCCATGGAGACCAGGCAGGAGAAATGGACTGGGGCAGAAGGGGAGAGCTCCCATGGGAGAGCTCTGTGAAGCCGCCTGCTCTTCACAGGGACAAGCCAGCACCTTTTTCCCCTTAGTGTCTAACTGCACCCAAGCCAGTCCCATGTGTTGTCCCTCTTATGTCCCCTCCTCGAGCCTCTAGCCAGAGAACAGCCGTTCATTGCGGTCCCCGCTACACCGGTGGGCAGCAGGAACTCCCCCTGAGGAAAGCAGCGTGCACGGGGTTGGGGCAGGGGAGGGACAGTGGAGGAGTACAGCACACCCTCAGGGAAACAGAGGGAGCATCATCCGCTAAAGGCCTTCCCAGCCCGGCAGCTGGCATGGTGGGGAAAAAAAAGGGCCAGTGGCTGGTGTAAAGGGCTGGACGGATCCTGGCTCAGGCAGCCTGTTCATCCCAGCCCCAAGCAGGGGTGCTCAGAACCGCATGCAGGCCAAGGAACGGAGGCAGGGGCAGGGTCCCAGCCATGCCACGGTTCCTGGCAGATTCCCACACCTCGCCCTGGCCGCTGCCCCAGGCAGGGCACCAAGCTCCAATGGAGCTGAGGAGGGACCATGCCCAATCTGCCTGGCTCCTCCAGTTCAGCTGCAGGTTCCTCCAGCCACACCTGCTCGCTCTATCCTGAAGGTCGAGTCCCAGCCACAGGAGCCAGCAGTGGCCCAGCTCCTCTTGCAGTGCTAGTCCGAGGTGGCCAAGCCCTGCCCATGGCTCCCACAGCTACCACCATGAGAAGAAAGGCTTCCGGCTCTGGAAGCTCTGCGTGTAGGACTCACTGGCAGAGCGCTGGTGGGAGCGTGCTGTTTCCACAATCACAGGTGGCATCTGAACCAGGTGCAGTGGACTCTTCCCATCTTTCAATGCCTGAGTCAGGTTCAGGATCTGTATGGCACAACAGAGCAATGCCTGAGCTGCCCTGCCAGAGCAATAGAGAGCATCCACTCCAGCACCCTTTCTGCCATGCAGGCAGGACAAGGCTTCCTACCTCACCCACCTGTCTTCTCTATGCACAGCTTACCTGGCCTCTCATGACAGCAATCTGCTTGTGAAACTGTCCCCTGTCAAAGCCAGGGTCTTTCTGCAAGAGAAAGAGCAAAGAACACAATGGGATCCACCCACTGCTTCATGCCATGCACAAGATGCCCATTCCTCAAGTAAGCCCCTCCTCCTGTCCTGTCCCATGGGTTTCCTGCTTCTCCCCACATTGAATCTTCAGCTCCTGGCAGAAGGATAACCCTGCTGTGCCTCAGCCCAGTAACACTGTCAAGAGCTTGACCACCTTTCTGTCCCTGCAACCTTGACAGGGAGCTCCGCAACACCACTCCCTCTTTTCCTCCTCCCACATCATCTTCACCCACTCCGCCAGCTCACCTTGAAGAGCTCATACAGATCTTCCTCCAGGTCCTTGACAAAGTTGGGGTCTGAGATCTTGGGAAGAATCAGGTCCTTGATCTCCTGTGAAAAGGGGATTTTGGCCTGGGGAAGCCATGCCCAGTAGAACGGATCTGTGGGAGGAAGCAGGAGACATTAGAAGTGGGGAAAGCAACGCATGGTGCCACATGTCCCTGGGTCTAGATTCCCTGCATCTGGGACACAGGGTCCAGCATCTGCCTTCTACAGTCTCTGCTGAGGAGCTGCCCATGAACCCAGAAGTTGCAGAGGCACAGCCCTAGCCCTCTCCTCTACAGTCCTTGAGGAGGATGCCCAAGCATGGAGTTGTATGGCTTGCCATGGTGCCTTGGCAAAGCCTGAGGGACTCACATGCTCTCCAGGAGTCCGGGTGTTTCAAGGGAAAGGCCAAACCATTGTCTATAGCAGCCAGCTTGATGATGGGCTCCTTCACCACCACCCAGTCGCTGTCCTGGAAGGAAGTGAAGCATGTCACAAGGAGGTCCTCCCAACAGGAACAGTCCTTCTCCTACTCCCTGCAGCCCCTCTGTCAGGATCTCTGCCCTGGCCACCACAGAGGCACAGCAGCCTCTTGCCTGTAGCATGGCTCCTTGACCACAGGGAAACATAGTCTGCTTTGGGTGGGAAGGGGGACAAAGCTATTTCCTCCCCAGGCCTCACTCCAAGGATGCATAGGTCCAGCAACACCAGTTTCCCCCCCAGAGTTCAGCTGCATCTATCCTCATGAAGTCCCACTAGATCACAAACCACCAACGCAAAGGGTAACAAAAGGCCCAGGAGACAAGATCAGGCCTCCACACTTAGAAACCCAAGCCAGACGGGAAATTCCTGTCCTGCCTGCTGAGTGGGCAACTTCCAGGAGCAGAGTCCCTGTGTAGCCCCTGCCCAGGAGCAGCCACTCACCCGCACGCCCGCGCTGTCCAGGGGACAGTCATACTTGATGAGCCAGTTGTCATTGCCCCGATCTGCAGGGAGATAAAACCAGCTGTGTCAGCACCAGGGCCTGCCTGCAACATGCTGGGCAGAAGACTGTTCCTCCTCTGACCCAGAAGTGAGACAGAGACATTTTAGGCCCAAACTCTACCCCAGAGCCCTTAAGCTTGCTGCAGGCATGGGAAGCCACATCAAGCCCCTCACAGCCAGCCCTAGAGATCCACATATTGCCAGCTCCCAAGAGAAAGGTCAGCCTGCAAGCCCCAGTGCAACCTCAACCCCTTTCAGCCTGGCAGAAACTCAGGAACGCAGTGTGAAATGGGATATAGGGGCACAGTCAGGTGCTGGATTTCTGGATGTCCCTGGATCCTCACAGCTGGCAAACTTTCACCTCAGCACCGTGGTAGATCCAGATCTGCCAGAACGCAGGCCAGCAGCCAGAGCCTCAGGTGGTGAGCAGCCCAGAAGCTGCACTCTGCCTAGAGGCACACGTCACCTGGCAGCAACTGAGGGGAGAGGAGTTTTTGGTGCTGGGAAAAGGTGGCTTTTGGTGGCTCTTGATGGCTATCTCCCTCCCCTTTCTCCAGCATGGTAGGACATGAAGGAGCAGGCAGCATCCAATGCCAGGCAGCTGGCCCTACCTGTGTTCCTGATGATGTAATCCAGCACCACCAGCCGCTCGAACTGCAGCAGCAGCTGCCGATTAGTGTTCTCTGGGAGCGGCTCGGCTTCAAACCGCCGCAGCCAGTAGTCTGCATCCTTGTAGCCTTCCACAAAGAGCTGGAAGGAGCCCACCTGAAGCAAGGACAGGCTGCATTATAGAAGGCCACAGAAGCCAGGGCAGTGCCAACAGGCAGGCATGGAGTCTGGCAGCCCTACCTTGGGCGGCAGACCAATGCGGTTGAAGCGCTGGCCGACTTTCGGCACCTTCTCCAGGGCCAGCCTCTTTCCTCGGGACTTCACCCTGTCAATGGCACTGTAGTTAAAGGTCTCACTGGCCAGATACACCACCTGGAAGGACATGAGCACAGTCAGCAGGGGCCTCTGGCAAGTCACAAGACTGCCTCATAAAACCAAGACACAGCATTTCCCACAGCTCTGCCCAGAACAAGGATCCCCAGGGTTTGAGCAAGAACAGCCCTGGTCTAGAGCACTCAATCTCATAGGTCAGCAGTGGCACAAGGCAAGGTGCAAGCAGAACTCTGTGGAAGCACACAAAAGCCTCCCCAGAACAAGACCCCAGCAGCTGTCCCCTCACCTTTGTGCGGGGAACAATGTTGAGTTCCAGTTTCTGGTCTACCAGGCTGGCACCCGCCTCTGACAGGTAGCCCTGGTTCAGGACGAGGCAGTCTCTTCCAAAGCAGCATGGGCAGCACAACTTCTGCAGCCATTTGGTCCACTTGGGGTTCAGCTGCCCGTATGGCTCCTCATTCTTGGGCTTGAAGACACCAATGATTTTCTGTGAATGGGAGAGAAGAGGGCTGAGTCCAGGCAGTTGGCAGAGCTGGGACAGCTTCCCCAGCCCCTGAGCCAGCCCACAGTGGGGACACTAAGGAACAGGTCCAGAACTGCCCCTCGTTAGGATAATAACCAGCCTCTGGGACCAAGCAAAACCCCACAGCTCCTTGGAGGGAGGTGGGAAGAGCTGGGAAGGATCCCTCTCCAGCCAATACCCCATCTCACAAGAGCAGGGTGCTGCCCAGAGACCTTTATACCCTATGTGTGCCAAAAAACACCAGTGATGATGCAGTCTCCTGGTAAATACATAAGTCTCATTCCAGCAACCTCTGGATGGCTGGGGAGAGCTACTGCTCATCCTTGGTCATTATGTCCACACAGGAGAGGGACAGGGATAGCAATTCCCACCCTGGCTCAAAAATCCATTGAACAGAGCTGATCCCTAACTGACCAGAGGAAAAGGACCATAACAGCTGAGCAGTTGCAGGGCCCCTGAGGAGCCCAGCAGAAGGGCTGACTCTCTGGGTACACTGTGGGTGGGAGGGTACAGGCAGCTCCAAACTGGCCACCAGCTGGTACCAGCAGCACTCCCAGCCCCTCAATCCAGCCTTGCGTACACTGACCCAACAGTGGGGACAGCAGCGTAAGTACCCCATCGCTGCACAGGGCACAGAAGCCTTGTGCGGGGTACTGCACCCCTGCTGAGCCAGCACTGCCACACCACAGATGAGAGAAGGGCCTTCTACAAATCAGGCATCCCTGAGGGGCTGGCAGCCCCTCCTCTGGAGTGACTCAGCAGCATGCACAACCAGGCCTCCATCCCACGGCTAGTGCTAGCCCTGGCCTGAGTGGGTGTGACTTCCCCAAACTGAGCTCCTGCCAGAACGTGGAAGGGGAACATGAATCCCAGTGCCTCAGCAGGGAACCTCAATGCAATCTCAGTCTGTCTGGGGCCAAAAGCCAGGCCAGAGCAAGCAGAACCGAGGTTTTGTCCACCAGGAAGACAGAAGGGAAGGGTTTGAGGGAACAGGATCACTTGAGCCATGCCCAGATCCCATGGTGGAGCCACTTTCCCCAGGCAGGCAGGAAGGCAATCTCCTGCACCAGCCCCATACGACTGTCAACCCATCCTTGGATATACGCCTGCAAAGAGGCCTGTCAGGAGCTCTGGCAGCATGAAGCCCTGTGCTCCATGGAACTAGTCCAGCGGAGCAAGACCCAGCCAAGCAGGAACAGCGTGGAAGCGGAGACCAGAGGCCTGGCAGCACAGCATCCCCTTGCAGACAGACCCGTGCTGAGAGCAGCACTGACAGGGCAAACAGGTCTGCCTGGTGCCAGCAGCAAGGCAGAGAGAGCACAGAGGAGCAGCTGGCAGTGGGGTGATCATAACCACTGGCACTGGGCAGCACAGCCCAGCTGGAACAGCTCAGGCCCCAGCAGCCCCAAGAGAAATAGTCAAAGAGAAAAGATTTTCCTCCCAATATCTTTCCTCCATTGCCCACAGTACCTATGTGCTGCACTCTCTCCCATGCCAACAGTGGGATGTTTTTGGCGACCATGGGCAGCAACCACAGAAACCAGTCACACACCACCTTTGCCAACAGCAGACAGTCTGGGGGACCTGCCAAGTGACAACGCCAGCAGTACACAGACTTTGGCTCCTCGCACTCATGCTCCAGCAGCCGTCCTTGAGCTCGGGTCCCCAACCGAGCCAGGCAGCCTCCAACTTGCAATTGCCAGGCAGCCCACTCCAGGCCTCATATTGGGCAATAGGAGGGAGCAGGGCTGCAGCACAAGAAGCGTGTATTTCCCCACAAGCCATCAGCTCAGCTGGGACCTGCCTGGCACAGCTTCCAGGAGCCAGGTTTCACCCAGGGCCGGAAAACTAGGACACACCAGAGGCCACAGAGCTCATTCCTGCTTCCCTGGAAGCATCCCAGCACACACGTGGCAAGGGAGTCACAGGAAACAGCAACAGCTCAAGTAATTAGGCAGGAAGCAGCAGGTCACAAGACAAGCCAGCCTGTGCTGCACACACATCTAGTCAGTGGCACAGAGACGGCTGCCACACAGCTGAGCAGGTATATAGGGGACCACCTACATGCCAAGGACTTTGTCTCCACTATACCAACCACACAGCCACAGAGAAGACATCTCACTCATTTCAAAAAACCAGGCCGAAACCAGCTCAGCCCACAGAGTCACAGCTCTGGGGCTGGAGTCACTGTGTTCAGATGCTAATGAACGGGCCTGGGGGAGGGGGTGACCCTTCCTCTTTGGGCACAAAGCCACTGAAGAGGTTGAATCAGCACTTGGACACTGCTGCCCCGCACTCTCGCTGCTGGTCCCACTGTACTGCTCCTCGGGGAAGCTCAGAGCTGCTCTGGCCGCTCCTATCAGCCCTCCGCGGCCGGTCATCCCCGCCAGCGTCCCGCTCCCGGCCAGCGCCGCTCAGCCCACAGGCCTCCGGAGCCACAGGGGCGACACCGCCCCTAGGTCGGCCACGCGGGGCTGGGCCCAGCTCACCCCCTGCGGGTCTTTCACGAAGTAGCTGCCGCTGGAGCCCTGCGAGATGCGCTCGGGGAAGATGCCGCGCTCGCTGGCCAGCTCAGCCCGCCGCACGACCTCAGCAAACTCGGGATCCTCGGGGAAGTCGTTGCGCTCCCGCTGCGCCGCCGCCGCCGCCGCTGCCGCCGCCTGCGCCGCCGCCTGGGCCTGCG
>VZRV01009991.1:2186383-2203560 GCA_013398115.1 Falcunculus frontatus
CTCTCCGGCGACACCAGCGGGCTCGTCTCGTCCATCGCACCGCCCACCCGGCCCCGCCGTGCCGCCGCTGCCGCTTCCGCTTCCGTCCGCGTCACGGCGCCCCAGGGGCCGCTCCGCTCCCCGCCACACCCCCTTGGCTGCTCCGCCCCCCGTCGCGCCACGCCCAGCCCGGCCGCTGCGGCAGGAACCGCGGGGGCGGCTGCGGCCATGAGACCGCCGGGGCGGGTTCGAAGGCTCTCGCGCCTCGCACCGTTCGTTCGGGGAAGCCCAGGGTGTGTTCGCCCCTCGTACACCTCCGCCGCGGCGGTTGGCGCCGGTGCCCCACACAAAGATGGAAGCCCTGGAGTGGCAGTGCCCATTGCTGCCCCTCACAAAGATGGCGGCAGGGCGGGGGCGCTGCCCCTCTGCAGCCACGCCCGCGGTGGCGAGCTCCTTGCCCCACAGAAAGATGGCGGCCGGCGAGGGCGTGCTGCGAAGCTGGCCAGTGAACAGCCGCGTTGCTAGCGGTTGCCGTGGAGACAGCCAACGGCGAGCGGGGATGGACGCTGGCGGCGTGGCACCGCCCGGCAGGGCGGGGTGCTGGCAGGGGCGGTGGCGGCCACCGCCCCTCGGCGGGACGTGGTGGGGAGCGGTGTAGGCGGACAGCGCGGAGCCAGGTGAGCGCGGGCAGCGGGTCCCTGCGCCGCCCGCACCGCCCGCCCCGCTCCTGGGCACACACCGGGCCCGTGAGCACCGCCACGCGTGTCCCGGTGGTGGGGCGTGCGTGTATCATCCGTGGGTGCATGAACACACCGGGGTGCGGGTGCATCAACCGTGGGTGCACGGACACGGCGGGGTGTGGGTGCACGGACACACGGGGGTGTGGGTGCATCACCCGTTGAATCAGGGACACGACGGGATATTGGTACATCGGGTGTGGGTGCATCACCCGTGGGCGCGGTCACGCCCCCGGACACACTCCCCAGGTGGGGTGTGCGCGCATCCCCCGTGGGTGCGTGGCATGGGCAGTGTGTCCGTGCCTTTGCCCGGGGCTGTGTGGCTCAACGGGATCGTGCACCCCTCGGCCCCTGAGCGGTTCGGGCTGTGCTGGGCGCGTTGCCCTGCTTGCGGCGGGCACGGTACGTGCAGGCTCTGGGTGGTGGGAGCCTAGCGCGGGCGCGTCCGGCTGCTGGCCAGGCTGGAGTGCTCGTGGGGTGCTGTCCTCCGGGTGAAGTGTCACAGGCCGTGCTGGCCGAGTTCACAGCCCGCTCCCTCTCCTCCGCCTGGCGTGGCTGGGCAGGCTGCAGGCTGGGAGCCGGTGATGCGCTCCCGGTCCCTCCCATCAGCAGAGAGCACTGTTCAGTCGCTGTTCGCCTTGGCTGGGGCCATTTCTCTGGACACAAAGCCCTGGCAAGTTCCTGTTGTGCTCCTGAGTGCCGTGTCCTTCTAGTTCGCATGGTTCAGTACCCATCTCTTGGGTGATGCGTAGCCGGGTGTAAGCCGATAGACCTCGTTTGGATGCAGGGAGCCCCTTCCCGTCGCTGTCACTGCCTGAGCTGCACCGGCAGCTGCTGGAGAGGCAGTGCCCGGCCCACCTGCGGGGCTGTCACCATGCTGGCGCCTTCCCTGTGTGCTGGGGAGAGCTGTGCTGCGTGGCAGGGCTCTGTGAGGTGTGCGTGGCTTTGCGGGCTGCTTGCTGTTGGCAGGCAGGTTTGCAAACCCCTGCCGAGCAAAGCCCTGAAGCCTCAGGATCCTATCTCTGCTGTCCCTCTTAGGAGGAGTGTCCATTCATCCCTGGGGGTGAACCGGGTCTGCCCATCCCATGCTGGATCTGGAAACCCCTCGAGCTCTCTGTTCCCTCTCCTGAAGAACTGCCACTGAGCACAGTCCAGCAAGCATCTCCAAAACACTTGTTTCTGCCTGGGACTGCCCCAGCAAAGCTGAGAGTGGTCCCTGGCCTGAGCCTGCACAGTGCAGGACCTCTGGGGTTCTGCTAGAGCGCCATGCCGGAGGCAGCCAGTTCCTGCCACACTCCTCTTCCTGCCGCTCACTCACATTTCACAGGGCTGTGACCCCCGTGGGCTCACATCTCCCTGAGCCCTGCAGTGGGGCGGGCAGCAACCCGAACCTGGCGGCTGGGGTTTCAGAGCCCAGGCAGGGCAGCTGTGCTCCTGGGGTCACCTCCTCATCTTCGCTGTGCCCCAGCAGAGCTGGCCCCAGGGCAGACAGGCGCCTCTCTGCGAGCCGAGAGGATGCAAGGGTTCTGGGCAAGCCGGGCTGCTCTCCCTGCCCAGCAGCTCTCTGTGCCTCTCCCTGCCAGCTCTTGTCCTACTGTGCCGGAGGCTGTTGCCATGACCCTCACCAAAGGCTCCTTCACCTACTCCAATGGGGAGGAGTACCGCGGCGAGTGGAAAGAAGGTGAGATGTGGCAGGAGGGGACGGTGCCACCTGTGGTGGGGTACAAGCAAACCCCGCATCTCTGCCCAGCTCCACACTGGGGCAGGTCCCGCCTCTGTCCAGTGCTGCCCATTTCTGCTCTCACCTAGGTCGCAGGCATGGCATCGGGCAGCTGACATTTGCTGATGGCAGTACTTACGTGGGGCACTTTGAGAACGGGCTCTTCCACGGCTGCGGCGTGCTCACCTTCTCCGATGGCTCCAGGTGAGCACCCCACTCCTGCATACACCTCCCCGGGCATTCCCACGTGCCATGGGGAGCTGCTGCCTCAGGAGATCCTCCCACACAGGTATGAGGGGGAGTTTGTGCAGGGCAAGTTCAATGGCGTTGGAGTCTTCACCCGCTGTGACAACATGACCTTTGAGGGCGAGTTCAAAGGCGGGCGCGTGTATGGCTTCGGTGAGTGCTGGTGGCATGGTGCAGGCGTCTGCATGGCCCCTGCTCAGCGCAGCCCCTTCCAGCATCTCCCACTTCGTCCCTCCTTCCCTGGCCCCATCCGTGGTGGGTGCAGCTCCCTGCCTCTTCACTTCCAGCCCTTCCCTCCCCTCCCCAGGTCTCCTGACCTTCCCCGATGGCTCGCATGGCGTGCCCCGCAACGAGGGCTTCTTTGAGAACAACAAGCTGCTGCGACGAGAGAAGTGCACGGCCATCATCCAGAGGGCCCAGGGCGCCTCCAAGTCTGCCCACAGCCTGACAGCGTGATGGTGCCCCGCATCCCCTCCCACCAGTGCAGGGACCCCCTACTTGGGCACTGGCTGGCCCTGCTGGCCCTGGAGAAGGGATGTGGCGCTGCTGGGTGCCTCCCTGCCCTTTGTCCCCTCCAAGCATCCTCCTGCCAAGCCCCTGCTGCTGGAGGGGATGGAACCTTCCGCTCTCCACCCAAGTGCCCTGGGGCAGCCGTGGTGCCTTCCCTTTCTGGCTGTAGCCCTGGCACCTGCTGGAGCAGCAGAAGGACAGGGTGACAGGGGCTTGGCCCCTCTGCCCCCCAGGAAGACTGTGGACCACTAGGGCTGCTAGCCAGCTGCAGAGGATGGAGCAGGGGGGTAGAGGCTGGTCCCTGACCCCACTGCCAGGGTGCCTTGGCTGGAAGCTGCTGACTGAATCACGTGCCCCCAGAGGCGCAGTTCCTGGCTCACTTTGCTGCCCTGGTGCGGAGGCAGGGTGGGCACCCCAGGCACCCTGTGGCCTGCGCCCTCAGCTCTGGGCGACTGGCCATCCCCCTGTATGCCCAGGGTAGGGTGACATCGTGTCTCCAAAGAACCCAGCCTGCTCTCGGGGCCAGCCAATGGGCTGTGTTCCCCTCATCCCTGTGCCAATGCACCCACCCACTGCCTTGGGGACATCAGCAGCAGCATCCCCACCAAGGGGGACTGGGGAATGCCCAGCCTGGCACGTGTCTGCTGCACACTGGTGGAGGTTGGTACAATGGTGAGCAAGGAGAAGGGCCAGCTGGAGCCTGGAATGAGGGACATGAGCAGGGCTGTGTGGGGTGCCAGGGATGGAGCAGGGGGCCTGGGCAGGGCGGGAGGGGGATAGAGGTATGGTGAAGGGGCAGGCAGGGGGCACACAGTTCCCCATCTTGCCCCCCACATGCATCCTTCATCTCCCCACTGCATGCTCACCTTCACCCCCGGTGCGATCTGGCTGGCTGTGGCACAGGGGTCCCGGCAGCCCTCACCGCCCAGTGCAGGGCTGCAGGGGCCTAGCCCTCCCTGCCAGTCTCTGCCTGCACCGGGTCCCGTGCCTTGCTGTGACCCTGCCTTGTGCTGCTGCCTGCACGGGCCTCAGCTGAGTAAACCATGTTGCCAAACACCCGTGTCATGTCATTTTTGCTGGGAGCAGGGATGGTGCGGGTGCCTTGCACAGACAGGACTGCAGACGCAGAGAGGAGACGGCAGGTTTATTCATGGCATAAGGATCCACCCCTTGCCAGGTGAAGACAACAGGACCCTGGGGGCTGGCAGGGCTGCAGGCTGGCCTGGGGTTGCCCCCCTCTACCCACTCTGCCCAGTGCAACCCTGTCCAACAGGAAAGAGTAACATGGGTGGCCTTCTCCTGGCCACCTCCTGGTGTCCCCAGAATGTCCCCAGTTCCCAGGGTCTCTGACTCCTGTACCTTCCCAGTGTGGGAAGGGGCAGATGGAGAACACCTCACAACCAGCCATTGGCACTGAAGGTGCTCCTCAGCTCTTCAACCTGGGCAGGGCTCAGAGGGGCCAGGGGTGCACGGCAGGGACCCCCGTAGTAGCCAAACCACTCCATGGCCTTCTTCAGCCCTGGGATCCCGAAGCGGCGGGTGACCTGTGGGAGGGAGGTCATGGGGGCTTTCTGGCTCCCATGGGCCAGCATGCTGTGTGAGCTCTGCTGTGCAGCCCCTGCTCCTCTGCTTGCCATCATTCCTGTCCTCCCCATGTGGGGCTGCAAGGCTGGCAGGGTGTGAGGTGGCTGCAGCACCCCATGAAGTGCCCACTGTGGGGTGAGGGTGCAGAGCACACCCACACAGGACTCTACACAGGAGCTCTCTGGCACATTTGGCTCTGCAGCAGGGACAGGCCACTCCACAGTGGGATGAGAGGCCCAGGAAGGAGCAGCTCTTCCCCCCTGCACACCCTGCTGCCTATAAATAGCCAGCAAGGCTCTCACGGAGGGTCAGGCAGTGCCCGATGCCAGTGGACAGGCTGTTCCTTAACATGGCAGGGCTGGCACTTCCCACCTTCTCACCTCCAGCTTGTCTCAGCTCGCCGGCCAGGTGCTGTGCCATCCTGTCCCCCTGAACCACCCCTCCATCCGCTGCAGTCCCAGGGACTTCCATCTTTTGCCTCCCTCTACCTCTGTCAGGGCCTGGCACCCTCTCCCCTCAGCATCCCAGGGGTTCTGCCTGCTCACCGCTGTGTTGGGCTCAATGAGGCGGTGCTGCAGGTCACGGGCCTCCTGCCACTGGCCATTGCGGCATAGGTGGTCCAGCTGGCACAATGGGTCACCCAGAACATTGGCGAGGGCACACACCCCCCCAGAGGCACCTGGAGACACCAGGACACATTGGCAGCCAGCTCAGCATGCTGTGCCTAGCCAGGACTTCCCAGTCCCTCACCTGCCTCCCCCTGCCAGGATGGGTAGCTGCACCTACCCACAGCATAGCTCGCCAGCAGGAAGCCAGCTGATCCTGCCAGCACCTGGAAATCCTCCTGCCTTGTCTTGTGGAGCATCAGCCCCATGCGAGTGATCTGGGGAGAGACATGCTGTGCCCTGGGGCAGGCATCACCCAGTCGCCCTTGCTGCAGGGTGCCTGCTGGCAGCCCTGGGGTCCAGGGAAGGGCTCCAAGTCCCAGTTCCCCATTCCCAGCTTAGGTCCAAGTTTGGTGGTAAGCAGCCCTGGGAAAGTCCTGCTCTACTCACGTCCCCACCGCTGTCCTTGATCCCAATGATGTTGGGGTGCTGAGCCAAGGTGATGACAGCCTCCATGGGCAGGTCCAGGCCGGTGTTGGCAGGGACACTGTAGAGCACCACAGGGATAGGGGATGCGTTGCCAACCTGCAGGCAGCCAGGCAGAGCTCAGTAGCTGGGGTGGATTGAAGACACAGTGGACATGTTCCCTATCCTGCTGCCCCAGCTGCAGTTGCTGGCAGGCACTGGACACGGCTCACCTCTGTGTAGTGATGGACCAGGGCAGCAGTGGTCATGGCCCCCCGGTAATAGCAGGGTGTCACAACCAGTGCCACATCAGCCCCTGCCTCTGCCATGCTGACTGTCAGCTCGATGGTGGCCTGGGTGGCTGGGGATGAGGCAGAGGGGTGAGGGGTGCTCCAGGGGGGACACACGGCCGCTGCACTGCCCCCTACGCTGCCCCCACAGGCACTCACATTCGCAGCCTGAGCCAGCCAGCAGCAAGCGGTCCCTGGGCAGAGCCCGGCGCACGCAGCTCACCACCTCCACCCTCTCGCGGGGTGCCAGATATGGATACTCCCCATTGGAGCCCAGCACCACCAGCCCTGGAACACAAATGTGGGGAGGGCAGGGCTCAGGCACAGGAGAAGGGTGCCAGGACTGTCAGATATCCCCATTACTCTCACTCCCTTCTTTGCTGCTGGCACCCAGGCAGAGCTCTGCAGCCCACAGTGTGCCCTCTCCTGCCTATGGTCCTGCAGCCCTGACCTCCTGGTCAGAAGAGAGGAGACTGGGGAACATCCACGTGAGGGTGCAGCCTCTTCTGCAGCTCCTCTCCTATCATCTATCCATCCTTGGCAATCGACAGCTACATATCCCACGAATGTGTGAGTGTGCATGGGAGTGCAGTGCACAGGTTCAAGCCCACACGTGTGGAGCGGGTGTGCAAGCACATGCTGGCATGTGGCAGGGGTGTGCAAGGACACACACGTGTGCCTGGGCACGTGCTATGCAAAGGGCCTCAGGTGGGTGACCCGAGGGGTTGCAAGCCCCAGAGCAAAGTCCAGCTGGAGGCTGAGCACCCTTGGGAAGCTGGCAGACTGCCTGCATGCTGCCGCACAGCCTCTGTGGCAGGCAGGGATCTGACGGGAGCCTGCATGGAGAGGGACAGGGGGCAGCGCTTACCTCGGAAAGGGATGCTGGCATAGCGGCACAGGTTCCCCTCCAGCTGGGCATAGTCCACCTCCTGTGAGGGTGAGAAGGGAGTGGCAAGGGGTGGGAAGATGCCCCTGAGATCGAGCGAGGGCTCTGATCCCTGGGGGGTGCTGAGCCTCCGGCACTGCCTGGGGGCTGCCCAGTGCAGAGCTGCCAGAGCAGGCCGGAGGGAGGAGGCCAGGCAGGCGCTGAACGCCATGGTGGCTGGGTGCTGCCGCTGCTGCTGCCGCCTGCCTCACCGAGGGGCTGTTAATATTTGACGGGGCACGTGAGGGACCTGCAACCCTGCTGGGCAGATGATATGGGGGGTGGTACCAGATGAACTCAGGATGTTCTTCCCCCTTCAGGAGCTGGCTCCAGGAGCTCAGCACCCCTCCAGGTGAGCTTTGGCCACTCCGTCTGTGCTTTCCCTTCTGCTTGCCAACCCTGGCAGCCATCCCTCTGCCTCCTACAGGGCTGGGCTGCAAGGCCACGGAGGGATCAGGCATTGCAAGCAGTCCCAGGGCTTTGGTCAGGGATCACCTGATCCAGCTGTCAGTGTAGGGTCTCCCGTAAACGGGTGTTGATTGTGAGCATTTCCGTATAGGGAGCAGTGAGCACTGCACTCAGCATGTGTCCCAGCCTGCAAAGGGATCACATGTCCCCCAAGGATGGCTGCAGCAGGAAACACAGAAGGACAAGAAGCCATCCAACCCCACACAGGGGCTGTCCAGCAGGGGTACAGCTGCTGCTCTCTGGCACAGCCCCAGCTTCCAGCACAGCATGGACTCAGGTTGAGCTGCTGTCCATGTATTTTTCCTCCCTGAGTTTGCCCAGGTGGGACTTCGAAGGACTGTAAGCAATCAGGGTGTCCTACAGCGAGGCATCCTGCCCTTGAACCACTTGGTGTCACCAGTACTTGAATCCCTTTGATAGGAGGCAGGGCTCATCCTGCTGCCAGATAACCCAGCTTCCCCAGGCACATCAACCCTGGTGCAGGCTGCCCAACCTCACAGCCACCTGGAGCCACACGCTGCTCTTTGCTGACTTTTATTGACACAGACAAGTCTTGTCTGGATCCTGCTCCTTGGAGCTGAGTCCAGCCCCCGGTCCCTGCCTGGTGCCATCATGCAGGGACCTCCATCTCCCCCTGCGGCTGCTCCTTGGTCTCCAGCGCCTGGCGTGTGTCCACCTGCCACTGCTGCACCAGGTCTGTCGGGGTCTTGCCAGCCTGCAAGAGTGGGCAGAGAGAGGCTGGGCACAGGGTGGTGTGACATGGTGGGGCAGCAAATGGCCTCAGAGCTGGCCCCCCACACTCACCTCATTCTTGGCCATCATGTCAGCCCCGTGCAGGATCAGTGTTTTGATGATCTTGTAGCGACTGAGCCGTGTGGCATCATGAAGCGCTGTGTCGCCTTCCTGTGAGAGACAGCTTCACTGGAGATCGTGGTCCAGGGACAGGGACCCTCTGCCTGACCCCAGCACTGCCCCCCAGCTCCCAGCACACCAACCTCCACCAGTACAAGGGGGACTGTTCCTGTCCCAGCCCTGGCTGTGGCTGCAGCCACCCTGGGGCAGGGATGTGTGTGTCCAGATGTGCCCCATTGTGGGTGCTGGAAGCCCTTGGAGGGGTCATCAAAAGGAGGGGGATCAGTGTTGCCCCCCAGTGATGCCTGCATGGCTGCAGCACTCACCCTGTCTGGGGCATTGACCTCTACCCCACAGTGGATGAGATGCTCCACAATGTCAAGGTGTCCAGTTCGGGTGGCCACGTGAAGGGGTGTGCTGAGCAGCTTGAGGGAGGATGAGATGGACATCAGGGGGGATCAGCACCCACACCTACTAACCCAGCACAGGGTCAGCTCTGGTACTTCAGGGTATGCCCCTGCCCCTGGCACACCCCTGTGACCTGCTCTGCCCTGCTCACCTTGTCCTTCACATTGAGGTCTGCCCCACGGTCCTGCAGCAGCTTGACAGCATCCAGGTGCCCACCCCGGCAGGCCCAGTGCACGGCGGTGCAGTCCAGCTGGACATACAGTGCTGTGTCATGGCAGGGGACACCCCTACCCTGTGTCTGTCCCCTGCTCAAGCAGAACTGGCAGAGCCCTGCCTGCAGCCACCTTCCGTGATGGGGAAAGCACTGCCCCACAGCAGGACCCCCAAGCTTGCTGTAGTTCTGGCTGCACCACACCCAGATGCTCAGACCAGCATGCAGCTGGAAGCAGGATCCAGCCTCACCCGGTCCCTGAAGTCAACAGTGGCCCCACTGTCCAGCAGCTTCTGCAGGATTTCCATGTGTCCCTCCAGCGAGGAGCGGTGCAGGGCCGTGCGGTGGAACTGGGGGACAGGGCGGCACATCGGTGGACGGATGCATCTTCCCTGGCCCGGTGTGGTTGTACCTCCAGCCCTGTCCCAGGGGTCCCAGCCCTCGCCCACAGGCACAGTGGGGCATGGCTGCAGGACATGGTGGCATGGCACAGACAGGAGGCAGCCAGGGCTGCCAGGGATGCTACCTCATCACATGTGTCGGGGGAGCCACCGTCTGCCAGAAACTTCTCGATGACGTGCATCTTGCCCTGGACAGCGGCTCGCAGGAAGGTCTCTGGCTCCACAGGACCCTCCTGGCAATGGGACAGGCTCAGGGCTGGGGCAGCACAGGGGTGCAGGAGAGGGGACAACATGGGGGCCCCCTGCCCTGCTTCCCCAGGGAGGTCTCTGGCTGGCAGGGTGACACGGGGGCGGGCCTGTGGGTGGTCCAGCCCCTATCCCAGCAGCCCCCCTCACGCATCTTGGGACCCCCCGACGTACAATCTCCAGAGGCTCAGGTGGCGGGGTGGGCTCAGGGGTGGCCGCCCGCTCTGCCCGGCGCTGCCGGCGCTGCTTGCGGAGCTCGATGAGTCGTTGGATGCTGCCCACGTCGATTATCTCCCGCCTCAGATCCACTGAGCTCCTCCGCACCCTCTCCTGGCCCTGGTGAGCACACACAGTGCCCCGTTTAACTCCTCTGCGACCAGCCACCCCTGGCCACCCCGCACCCCAACCCACTCACCTTGACGGCCTCAAGGCCCCTGTTCTTGGGGCCACAGCGTTTCTCCTCCTCCAAGTCAGGTGTGTTCATCCGCTCCACGGCCGGCGGCTCCCGTGCACCATCCCCTTTGAGTCTCTGCACAGGCACAGCGGGTGCTGCATGGTCTTGGCTGGGCACAGAGCAGCCCCACTGCCTCCATACCCAGCCTGCCGAGGGACGTGGCTCTGGGCGTGGCTCCCATCCCGCCGCTGAAGTCTATGAGGGTGCCTGGCAGCCCTTGGGCTTGCGCTTGCCTGCCCACCCTGCTCGGTGAGCTGGGCACCTGCCTGCTGCTCAGCTTTGCCCCATGGGCTGGAGCTGCCGGGTTGGGAACCTGATCCCCCTGAGAGCCCTTGGACACCTTGCTATATCCCCCAATACGGCAAGGTCGGTGCCAGACTCCTCAAATCCGAGTCCGTAAGGATGGACACAGTGCAATGGGGGTTCTTACTACAGCCCAGGAATGTCTCCCTGCCCTATGGACTCACCTCTTCCTCCTCCTCCTCTGCCAGCTTCTGCTCGATGAGCTCCTTGGCCCGTTCCACATCCAGGTCCATGTCTGCCCACAGTGCACAGTCCTGTGCAGGATGTGTCCTCTTCTCGTTGCTACCACGGGCAGGGAGTGCCCGGTCCTGGCTCCTGGTGCTGCCGGTGGCTTCGCTGGCCGTGGGGCTTTATGCTGCTGGCCCCTCTGTCCCACAGCCCAAGGGCACCAACAGCTGTGGCTGCTCCACATGACTGGGGCAGCTTTGCCATGAGCTCACCCTCCTGCTTTCTGGTGGCCCTGACTCACCTCTCCAGCCCCACAACCACTTAAAGAGACCCCCCCCTCCCCCGGGTTGACCAGGACACCTGTGCTTGTTATGGGGAGCTGGGGTGTGCAGAACCTGTGACAGCCAGTCAAGAGAGGCTCAGCACAGCACGGACATGAGCCATCGTCATCCCACAGGCATGGCACCTATGCCTGCACCATCCACCCGGGGCGAGCAAGATGCAACCAGATGCTGCAGCAGCCACCAACATTGCCCGGGGCTCCCTGGCACCTTGGGCAGGGAGGGGGCCTGGGGGGGCCTGCCCACCCCAAAGGGAGGCAATGGGTCCTCTCAAGCCTCTCAGCCAGCAGCAGGCAGCATCGGATGCCAGGAGTCATGGCCCCTCTGTGCTGCTTTAGAGGATGACCTCAGGTGTGGAACGTTCCGAGCAGCCCTGCCAGGGTCCCCGTGGCTGCCTGGCCTCCCTCAGTGCACATGGCAGCCTGGCAGCAGGAGACTGGCCTCACGTGGGGCCAACAGGCAGAGCCGGCAGCTATTCCCGGCAGCAGGAACATTGTTCAACCCTCCTGAGCACTCCCCCCTTGTAAGATGAGGCCAACACTGCCTTGTGCCAGGACAGTTAATGCGCTGGGCACTGTCCACCAGCACAGGACCTGGGGGAGGGACAGACAGCCATGTCACTGTTACCCTCCTGGGCAGTTCCCAGGGCCATACTTGGATGCCCTGTCCCATGGGTGCCACAACCTCCTGCAGCAGAAAGACGCTATTTTCACCAGGGCAGGCCATGGTGGCCATGGAGGTCATCTTGAGACTGTTCCCCTCCACAGACTGTCCCACCTAGCTCAAGGGCAGACACAGGCTTAAACCTCAAGAGGGGAAGCACCAGGAAAGGGAGGTGGTGACCCCACACTGAGAAGCAGCCAGGATGACAACGGGACAATGCTGGCAATGCTGGGAAGGGTCCTGGAAGGCAAACAGCCAGGGCTGGCAGGACAGGGTCCGGGTGGCATTAGGGAACAGAGCTGGGGTGTCCAGGCTACCCTTGACCACCCTGTGCCCATTCTGACATGGGAGCAGATATAGGACAGGCACAGGGACCTCCTGTGGCTATGGGTTACAGCAGTCTCCAGCCTATCCCCAAGGCCAGAGGAAGGATGAAAAGGCTTTATTGATAAATACAGACTATGTACAGAGGGGAGACATCTCCACCCAGCCCAGCACCCCACGGGTCTCCTGGCCAGGGGAAAGCCAGAGCCCAGTGGGTCACAGCCTCTCCCTGCCGGCACAGCCTGGCAGAGGAGCCTCAGCCCCAGAGACATTTGGTCTCGAACCTCCTGCAGCAAACACGGCGCCTGCCCGTGTCCCCAGCCAAGGGCAGCCACCGTGGTGGCACAGCCCCATGCAGACCTTCCTGGGGGGTCCCCCGCGGGGAGGGCAGTCTCAGGGGGGAGCAGGAGTGGCTCCAGACAGGCTGGAACACAGCACAGGGAATCCCCAGAGGTGCCACTGTCCCCCAGCCCCCTGCCCTCTCCCCTCAACCAGTAGGGAGTGGCTCAGTTCCTAGGTGGGAGGGGCTGGTTGACAATCACTTGCACAACAAAATCCTTCTGGATCTTGGTCTCCTGCAGTCGTGTGCGGTCAGTGAGCAGCTTGCCTGAGAAGAACCACCGCTGCCAGGCCAGGTCAATGCCCTCCTGCGCCTGCAGCTGCTTCTTCAGCTGCCCGATGGTGTCACTCATGCTGGCGCTGAGCCGCAGGTCCTTGCCGGTGGAGAGGCGCACCTTGAGGGCGAACTCCCGCCGAGCGTTGGGCAGAGGCTCCGCCGGTTCCACCGCCTCCTCCTCGCTCCGCTCCAGGATCAGGTTAACAGGGGGTGCAAGGCAGTAGACCGGCAGCTGGTACCGGTTGCCCAGCTCATCATAGCACTCTGTCAAGGACCCTGGAGACAGCAGGATGAGATGCTAAGGCTGGGCATCCCCGTGGACCACCCAAACGCAGACAGGGCCACCCCAAGCAGTGTGGCACAGCCTGCCTTGCTCCCCTTGGCTGAGCTGAGCTCTGGATGGCAGGTGGGAGCGCCTTTCTATTCCAGCCTGGGACCCCTATGTGCCCAGATATGGGGCACTCAGCACACCACCCCACTCAAACCCCCAGTGCTGATTCTCACCATGGGGCAGGGTGATGCTGGCTCCATCGAGGATGGCCTGGGCCAGGCTGTGGTCATTGGCTTCTACAGCATAGGCAGCTGCCTTCAGGGCATCCCAGATCTCCTTGCGGCCTTCAAAGGCAGGTGCCGTGTCCCAAAACTCGTCCCGCTTGCTGCGCAGCTGCCCGTCTGTCATGGGGTAGTCGCTCTTCCACTTGGGACACTCCTTCTTCAGGGGCTCATTGCGGCCTGAGGAGGAGGGGATACTCAGCCAAAGGACAGGGTTTCCCCTTGGGCCCTGAGCCCCCCACCTCCCCATACGCACAGGTTCTTCCTGGGGACCTCCTGCACTCCAGCGAGGGTCTGAGAGATCACCCTGCCCAGTGAAGAACAGTCTCCAATGCAGCCAGGGGGAACTGGGCTAAAGCTAGCCCTTCCCAAGATCCCACTGGCCCCACAGCAGTTGCTCCCCCAGGTGACACCCTTTGCCCTGAGAGGGGACAACGGCTCTTGCTTCCATGTTAGGGGGACCAGTTGCTGCCCCATAGTGTGGCCACAGGGCCTTGAGGCCCTTTGAGGCAGAGTAGTATTTATAGCTTGGGGAATTAGCCAGGAAATAAGCTGGTGAGTCGGAACGAGAAGGGGATTACAAAGGCTGAGCTGCAGCGAAGGGGGGTCAGGACTTCACCATCCCCTCTGCCCACCCCGGGATGACAGGGACCAGCTGCAGGCAAGACAGCAGGCACACAGTGTCCCGGGCATCAGGGGGACAGAGGGAATCGCTGCCAGACTGCAGCTGCCCCAGCAACGGGTTGAACTGAGCTGGCTCTCCACAAAACAGCCCCCAGCCATGTCCCCACAGCCCTTCAGCAGCTAGCATTGCCCAGGGATCTGAGCCACCCCAGTGCCAGTCCCACACCGCCATGCCCTCACTACGCTGGGCTGTGGCCCTGTGGGAACAGCTCTGTCCCATGGGCCCCATGGCCAGGCTGGACATGTGGGGCAGGAAGGAGTTGTTGTCACTCCCAGCTGAGCTGGGGACAATGAATGATAACAGCTCCTTCCGGTCACCCCTCTCCTGAGCTGGCCAGCCGGCACCCTTCCTGTGAGGACAGGACGAGGGTAAAGTGGGGCTCCAGCTGGGCAGGAAGATGCCTGTGCCCACACAGTGACCTGCCAGGTGGGGTGATGCCACACACCCCAGCCACTGGAGACAGACACCACTGCGGGCTGAGCCACGTTCCCCAGGCAGCTATTCCTGAGCAAGTGTGTGGTGACACAAGGCACTACACGGCCTTTCTGATTGTACCAGCCCTGCCTCACTCTACCCAAGACCACTGGAGCCAGCATAGCATCTGCTTCCCAGCAAGCACCCACCTCAGGGATCCCCAAGGGGCACAGGTGCTCAGCTACCCCAGGGCTGGGCGCTGAGCAGCCCTGGCAGGCAGCATCCTGCCCACATCCCTGGAGGAGCAAGGGCAGCCGGCTGCAGCCAGTGCTGCCGATTCAGCAGTCACGGTGCTGGGCCAGAGGGATTTGCAGCACCACAGGACACAGCAAGGTCAAAGGCAACACCTGCCCCAGGAGGGCAGTGGAGAAGTGTCCACAGCCAGCCTGAAGGACAAGTCTGGGATCATGTCCCTACACTGCTGTGGCCACCGGGCTGGGGCCCATGTCCTCACAGCCAAGACTCCTGGCCAGCATTCCCAGTCAGCACCATTCCCCCAGCTCTGCTTGCAACAAAGGGAAGAGACTGGCCCAGGGGAGGCAGCAGGATCAGAGCTGTGGGGGTCAGCTGTGGCAGAGAGCAGGGACAGGCTGTGGCTGCCTCGTGTGTACAGGTGTGCCCAGCAGCCTTGCCCAGGTAGGCAGGGGCTTAAGCCTTGTCTATTTATTGCTACCGCCCAGCTGGGCCTGCACCTTCTAATCACCTCCTGCTGCTCTATTCCTGGCCCTTTGTGCAACTCTTCACGGCAGCACCACCAGACAGGTCCATCCACTCGCTGTGCCCGGCCTCGAGCCAACAGGATCTGGCTGGCAGCCTGCCTGCCTCCTGCCCTGTGCCTGCAGCTCCCTGCCCGTGGCTCAGCCCCCCGCGGTGCCCTGGTGAGGGACCCACAGGCAGGAGGATGTGACCCCAAGGCTTCCCTGCCCTGGGGCTTGCTCCCTGCCCGCAGGAGCCTCAGGCAGCCCCAGCTGACAGGTCCTGGAGGCCCTGGAGAAGATGTCAGCCAGATGGCACACATCACTGCTTCCAGCAGTGCTGGTTGGTCTGCTCCCGAGCCAGGCAGGGCTGGGATGCTGCGTGTCATGGGCATCCCCAGCTCCTGCTGCGGTAAGCTGGCCACCTCAGGGACAATGCTGTCACCTGCTGCTGGGAGCCCTCGCAGGACCCCTCTACAGGGGGTCACAACAGGCCCCAGCCAGGGCAGGAGCTGGCCAGGCAGGTGGGCTGCTTAGCAGGGCCCCCGTGGAAGCAGAGTTGGGCAGGAAGAGCCCCCCTCCCCTACTGAGAGCAGGTCCTCATGTACTGTGGCCTCCTGGCCCAGGGCAGTGTCCCCATACTGCTGGTGAGGGCAGCTGTAGCCTTGCTTCAGCCTCCACCACCTGCTGGGCAGCTCCTGTGGGCTAGTGGCACCATGCAAGCAAAGGCAGGAACCAGCCAGGGCACCTGGCACAAGGGACAGCCCTGCTCTCCCAGGAAGGGACACACTGCAAGAAAGCAGCAGCAGCAGCAACGGCCGGCAGTATACCAGGAAGGGACCATGACCCATCCCAGGAGGGTGAGCGGGGATGGAGACACAGGCTCTGCAGCCAGCTGTTGCCTGGCACAGGAGGGGATCACACAGATCCAGATGTTGGGATCTGACCCCACCCCCTGTCACAGCAGCCTGAGCTATAAGGCAATGGCCCCACATTCCGCCAAACTGAGGGAACAGTCAGCCAGTGACCCGAGGCCTCACTGATACCCGCAAGAAGCCACTCCTGCCGGGGTGGGGGGCTATCACCCCGATCCATACCAGCAGGGCATCCCTGGGGCAGGCTGGCACACCTGGAGCCCCGCGCGGTGGAGGCGGCTGCCCACGGCACAGGCACAGCCCGGCCCGGCTGCCACGGCACCCGGCACGTGCTGCCGGAGCGGCGGGCACCGTCCCACGGAAAACGCCCTTCCCTCCCTCATCCCAGCTGCGGGCGAGGGCCGGGGCGTCCCGTCCCGGGCACACGCTTCCTGCCCGTCCTCTCCCACCGCCCACTACCGCTCTGCCATAAACACGGTAATTACCGGCTTCGACGGCACCGGTCGGGGAGGCGGCAAGGGAAAGGCGTGATTCATCCTACCAGCCCACGGCTTCTCCGCCGAAAGTCCACCGTACCCTTCCCCGCGGCCGCTGAGACCCTCCGGGATGGCATCACGGGGAAGCGCCTCGTGGCACCCGGGTATTCGGCTACCGGTAACTCCGGGGGGCCGCGGGGCTGCACCAGCCCCCCTGCGCCGCCGCTGCTCTCCGGACCGGCGCGGCCGCTCCCTGCCCGACCCGCACCTCCCGAAGCCCCGGGGCAGCGGGAACGGGGTCGCGCCCGCCGGCAGCAGTCAGGTGTACGGGGCAGCACCGACCCCGAGCAGGCAAGATCCTGCCGTTCGCAGGACGCGCCGTGCCGGGGGACGCTGCCGAGCGCAGACCGGGGGCACCCGCCACCCTGCAGTCCCCCCAGGACACCACCTTCCCGGGAGGAACCGGGAACTGGCAGGGCTCGGCTGCACGCGCTGCGCACCCCAGCCCTTACCCCGCAAAGCCTCCGGGGCGCCGGGACGGGAGCCGCGGTGCCTGCCCGCTCCCGAGGCCGCGCACCGAACCGGGACCCCCGGGGTCCGGGAACCCCGAGGGCGCAGAGCGACTCCTGGGGTTGTGCGAGGGGGGAGTTGTCCCGTGGCGGACTGCGCCCCTCCGGTGCCCACGTTCCTCCCGCGCTCTTCCCGCGCCACCCCCCAGGGGGACACGGGACCCCCCCGCCCCGGTGCCCGCGATCGCGGGGGTGCCCAGCCAGGATGACCCCCGCTCACCTGCTCGCTTGCGGGTGTTGCCGCCGGCGGCGGGCCGCTCCCGGCGCTGCCGCCCCACGCAGCCGCCCATGGCGGGGCCGACCGGCGGCGCTCGGCATCGGGGCCGCGCCGGCTC
>VZRV01009991.1:2203854-2224911 GCA_013398115.1 Falcunculus frontatus
AGGGTAGGGTAGGGTAGGGTGTGGAGGCGCGGGACGGAGCGTGTCCGTGGGTTGTGAGGCTGCCGTGCGGGGCACGGCACGGGGGAATGGGTAGGGTAGAGCCTGCAGCTCCGAGCTGACAAGGAGGTGTGCGGTAGGAGTGGGACAGCAGCGAGAGTGAGGGGTTCCAGGAGCGAGGCAGACGTGGGTGGCAGAGAAATCGACAGTGGGAGGGGAGCTCATGGTCTTGCTGAGGTACTGTGGGAGGTGACTGGTGCAGACTGCCTTCAGGGTGGTTTCTCCCCCTTTCCTAGCAGGGTTTGAGGCATTTGGTTTCCTCGGATAATATATTCTTCTGCTTGGAACAGCAAGTGGGTGAATGTTGCATTAGGGAAGTTACAGCTTCAGGAATTTGGATTTCTAAGGACAAGGTAGTGCTTTTGTGTTTCTAGGCAGTGGCTTCAGCATGTTTCAGGAAGGAGCTGAGAGTGCAGAGAAGGGCTGTCTTTATGTTACATTACACAGAGGGGTAGATTATAGACCTTTCCCAAGGCCTGATGGATTGTGAACTGCTCTGTAGTGTCTTGGTGATGACATGAGCTGGCATAACAGGAAGGTAACCCAGTGGCCCATGTAACACAGAGTGAAGAAAATATCAAGGAAATTTGGAGGAATTCACTAAACTATGCGACCTTCAAGGTGTTGCATGGTCTCTGGCGTATTTGGGATAGATGTAGGGAAGGATAACCTTACAACTGCTGTTTTCACATGCTGTCATGTTACAGAAGTGCCTGGAGAAAGCTTTGTCTCTTGAAAGATCTGCGAAGTGAATTGCCCCCCATTTGCTCCCTCCAACTCTTTTCAGCCATGTGGCTCTTGTGACAAACCCACCTTCACAAACAGGGGGCTGGCAAATGTCCTTGGGCCCCTCTGACCTCATACCACACATCAGAAAGGTTTAAAGTGCATTATGTATCCTTGAGCAAAAGAGGAGGTTTTTTCTAAGATCACGGCCATTGTGTAATTGCTGTTAGAAACACACTGAGCTTCCCCCATTTGTTGCTGAGGACTAAAATGAGCGTAACTCGGCAAGTAGCAGAACGGCCTTGGTGCTGTCACAGGCAGCTTGGGCTGCATGGGTCAGTGGGTGGCAGGAGGAGGCTGAATTCATCTTTCCTAAAAAAGGGGGAGAGAAGGATACTGCTGTTACAGAATCCATTACACATTCCCTGTGAATGTTGTGCTCACATTTTAAGGGTGTGGGGGAGACAAGAATGGAAGGCCTCCAGAAGTGACTAATACCTAGAAAGACACTGTGTGAAAGGGGGACAGACCTGTCAGGAAAGGGAGCATGTGGCTCACAGTAGCAATCCAGCACAGGTTTTTTTGCTTCTGTTTAGTCTCTGGGAACTACAGGAATCCCAGAATAGGAAGGCAGCCCCTCCTGGTAAAGGGATTCAAGGTGCCTAATTAACCTTGGGCCATATGTGCTGCTGCCAGATGTGGAGGCAGCAGTTTCAGGGGCTCACCACTGTGCCTGCTGTGCTGATGAGGCAGGTTGAATTAGCTGTGCTGGCGCTCACACCACGGCCTGTGTGGCACTGCCCACGAGTGCACCACGCTCACAGGCTGTGCCATGTGAGGTGAAGCTGGTCACACCTGGGTCCGTGAGAACAGAGGGAGTTCCCTTGCTGAGCTGAGCAGAGGAGCTGCTGGCCTCACTGCTGCTGACCACAGGGAGTATCAGTACCTGGCTGTGGTTTGGCCATCACACTGCAGCTCTTTCTTGTTTAGTAGGGAACTAGAAGCTTTGTGTAGAGCTGCTTTCACTCTCTGCAGACACAGAGAAGCAGAGCACTTGGCCACAGAGATGGCGTTTGTCTCAGAACTTTTCTGTGGTGGTGCAGAGGCCCAAGGGTTCTTCATGAACTTGCAGAGTGAGATATGGGGATGCTGGATGTGGAGCGGCCACCCAAGATCTCCCTGCAGCCCATTCTGCTTTGGCTGGTGCGTAGCATCTGCTTGCTATTTCACTGGTGTTATTCTGCAAGAAGTTTTGCCAACACGTTATTTCTGTCTCTGAGGGCACTCCCTGTTCAGTTTATGCCTGTCAATTCCGAGACCTGCTGGGCTCTTCTTCCACGCAACTCCCCTTATCTGTTCTGTTCCTCAGTTCAGGCTCCCTCTCCCTGCTGTGCCAGGCAGGATTGAAAGCTCTGTCTCTGGAGTCGGGACTGCCTGCTGTCAGAATACACTGTCAGAAAACACTGTCATCCCATCCCTGGAGACAGCTCTATGATGAACAGTTTATCTTAATACTGGAATTAACTGCTTAGGAAGAGACAGTAAATGCTTGCAACAGCAGGAGACACGAGCTGGAACAAGGCCTGGGAAAGCCCCACATGAAACCTTTGGGCTTCTGAGAGGGTGAGTGCCCTGTCAGTCGTGTAGGTTCAGCCGGGCAGAGAGGTGAGCAGGTCCCTCCAGAGTGCCCAGAAGAGCTCCTGGGCAAAGACAGTGAGTCTCAGTGACTGCAAGGTGATTTGTGTTTTTTTTGTGGAGGAACGCTGTTTTGTCCAGGTAGAGAGTGAGGGATGCTGCTTGTTTCCCAGTAATGTCACTTGACACCTGAGCTGCTGGTTAGGGGTCTGAAGGTAAGGCAGTCCCTTGCCTGCTACCCCTTGTCTGATCAGAGTGCATACACAGAGCTTTCCTTTTGAGAAGCCGCCACATTGGCAATGGGTGGCAGGAATGGAGAACCTGCCCTTCTGCCAAGGTTCTTGTAAGGTGCAGCAAGCAGGTCCTTACCACAGCCTTCTGAGGAGTGACTCTTCCCCGAGTTGAGCTGCAAGAATATGGAGGCAGGAGGTGAATGAGGCAACCTGGCAAGGAATCTGAGTCAGAGTTGGAAGTAGACTCCAGGAATCCCAGCACTTTATCTTCCTCTGACCACAAAGCTGCCTTTCTCCCTGCCCTCCATCTTGGAGGAAGTTTGTGCATGTCTTGCTCAGCACAGCATGGAGGTGATGGAGCCAAGGTGGGAAGCTGAGTGATCTGGGCTCTTTGTTCAGCCAGTTCTCCCTCAGGAAGCACCTGGAGAGCCGCCCTCCGTCTCCTCACACCATGCTCACATTAGAGAAGGGGGTTTTAGTATCTCAGCGAAGTGGAGCACAGCGAGGCTTCTCTCAGGAGCCACACATACAGCCAGGCTGCAGGGAGAGGGTGAGGCAAAGTGCAGACAAGTTCTCCCCTGGCTGTCTGCTCTCAGTCTCAGAGGTGTTTGCAGGCAGGGCTGAAGGCAGCTCCACCAATTAAGTGCACATGGCTCCTTTGGTGCTTAGTGAGGAGTCAGCACCGACCAGCCTTTCCCACTGAGGTGCTGGGATGCTTCCCAGCATCCAACTCCAGTACCATGCCAGCATGATCTCTTTGGTTCACTCTCTTTACCTCCTTTCCCCAGGGCTGAAAGATGGAAGGTGGACAGTGCTGCAGCTTGTGGAAGCCCTGGGGTAAGAAAAGCCTTGTGCAAGTTACACATCGGGTAAGGGCCTTGCAAGGGACATTCCCACAGAGGAGGCACAGTTAGAAGGAAAAGCGTGCTCATCCAGGATGAGCTTCAGCACTGGTAGTCACATTGCAGCATGCAGGATGTTGTCTGCTCACAGCATGGGGCTTGAGCAGTGCTTTGCCCTCCCTGGATGTGGGAGCTCTTTGGGCAAGAGCAAGGCCAGAGCAGCTCTTGATGCTCTCCCAGGACAGAAGAGATATGTGGCAGGCAGCAAGCTGCAGAGCACTTTGCAGTTGGGGCTGTCCCCAGCAGGAGCTGCCTGAGCACACAGCTGCACAACACCATGTCACAAGTTGGCTGGCACTCAGCTTCTGCTTCTGTCTCCAGACTGTCATGGCCTGGGCTCATTTCTCCCAAGCTGGGGACTGGGTTTGCCTCACTGTAAGAGGCTTTACCCTTTTTGACCCTTGTGATCTTGGGAGCATGGTGCAAGAGCGATTTCTTTGATCCGACTTGAGAACTTGGATTTCTTCCTGCATGGTTCTGGGGCTGAGTGCACACATGCAGCACAGACAGGGGGAGAGGAATCTGTTCCCACCCTGCCAGCAAGTCAGGCAGGATTGGGCCCACAGACTGGCACCTCTGTTTTTGTAATGTGCCTGCTCAGGATGTACTTCCTGCTTGGATGTCCCTGCTCACAACAAGCTTCTTGGGCTTTCACCTCTCTTGGCCTAGGTTTTGCCTGGAGAACACAGATCCTCGAACGCGGGGGCGAGGCATCCAGCTGTTGTCACAAGTCCTGCTCCAGTGTTACTCCCTGCTCCAGGAGAAGGAAGGTAAGGGCTGTTCTGGCCCTTGAGTGGCTGGCTGGGGGCAAAGCCGGTGCCATTAGAGTGTCTGTCCTGCAATTGGCAAAGGGATTGATTTAACACTGTGACAACTGTGTACATGTCTCTAAGAGTCAAAGTCCAAGGAGGGCACGAGGCTTTGCGCTACAGCCTTTTTGCCAGCCTCACCACACAGTTCAGGTCACTGTCTGGATACACCAAATCGCTGGACAGCTGGGGCCCCTGACAGTGTGTGGGTGTTGCACACCCAGGTGTGCTCAGCGCCACGTGGGACATGTTTGGGATACATCTGTATGTCAGAATCCTTGGGTGATGATTCAGAGCAGGAAGACTGTCCTTCACACACCAAATCACACTGCAGCCTTGCAGCCTGACCAGGTTAACTCAGGAGGAGCCCTGAGGCCTGGGGAAGGAGGGGAGATCAGTGTAAGGATGAGAATGGAGTGCGGGACTGGAGTGGGGAGAGGAGGATGCCCTATTCATAGAGGCAAGGAGAAGGTCTGGCTCTGTTAAATGCCCCACAGCAATGGCTGGCAGCAGAGAAAGCCAGTAAGTGCTGACAAACTTTGGCTTGGGCTTGGGGGCCTTGCAGATGGGAAGCTGAACTTATGCCAGCAGTCTGGCTAGACAGGGGACCCAGCTAGTAATTAAGGTGGAGGAAGGGGAGGATGGAAGTAAAAGATGCTTAGTCCTTGGCATTTGGCTCTCTTTGGAGCCATGCAGGGCTGAGAGCAGCTGTGCACAGAACCTTGTCTACTGGAGTAGCTGGAGTCAGGTGTGATGACTGATGGGAACTGGGGTGCTCTGGAGGGGCAGCCAGAAGTGGGGAGGTTCAGCGGGGATGCTTGACAGAGAAAGGAGACTCAGGGCAGCTGAGCAAGGGGAGTGAGCTGGGTTAGAGCCTCGTGTCCCTGCTCACGCAGTTCATTTCTCAAGCGCTGCGTCAGGCTGCCTCCTGGGGGGCTGAGTTTCTGCAGCAGCTGTGGGCACAGGATGCTGCTAGCCGGCTCTTCCAGTCTGCTTCCTGCTACCACTCCCCAGGGCTGGGGTGTGCAGGCGCCCGTGGCTGTGACTCAGGGGCCAGGAACGTGTTGTGGAGCCAAGTGCGAGGAAGCCGGAGCTCCTGCCCCAGCCCTGTGCCCCACCCCATGACATCCGCCAGCCTCCGCTGAGCAGACTGCCACTCTACTGCTGGTGTCTGCATCCACATGTCTGGACAGGCCAGGGCAAATGCCTCTTAGGTAGCTCCGGCACCTCTGCAGCAGCCAGAGGTGGGTGCTGCTCTGCTGCAGTCAGGCATGGGCTACTCACAAGGAGAGGGCAAAGGTGTTGGAGCCAGGTGGGTGCACCCACCAGTGGCCATTTTTCCCATTCACCAGTGCAAGATGTGCTCACTCTTAATCCATCAGCTTGTGGTTGAGCTGGGGCCAGCACCCAGCAGCTGCGTTTCCCAGGGCTAACACACATTGGTGTCTATTTCTGACAGTGCTGCATCTGGTCCTGTTCTATGAGAGCCGGCTGCAAGATCATCACCTGGTGATCCCCTCGGTGCTCCAGGGACTGCGAGCGCTGGTGAGCTCACACCTCCAGCCCCCAGTGCTGAGATGCACTCCAGAGCAGTGTCAGGGAGGTCCAGCACCTGGGTATGGGTTGGAGCAGTGTGTTGAGCAGGGCCTGGCTGGGCTGTCGGCCCATCTGGCAGCATTACCCTGTCTCCTCTGTTCTCCTGCTGTGCCCCTTGTGGAGGAGCAAGGGAGAGGAGACTGTCTTGATTTCCTGCCCTGTGTTGGTATTGGGGCAAGGATTTCCTGGCCACCCTGGGGAGCAGTGCAGATGATAGGCATCTTGTCCTGTTCTGTCTAGGAAGGGGATGGTGAGCTCTCCCTGTTGGGGAAGAGGATCCTGCAGGCAGCTATTGTACAGAGGCAGGAGCTCTGTTACATGGCTGCCATCATGGTATTCTATTCTTGCTTTTCTCTTCCTGTCCCCAGAGCATGTGCAAGGTGCTGTCCCCAGGACTAGCAGTGTCTGTGCTCAAAGCCATCTTCCAGGAAGTACATGTGCAGGTGAGCAATGTGATTTCCTATCCTCCTGTTCTTGATCTCTGCTCCCTATGTGCCTGGGGATGGCCTGCCTGCCATGAGGACTGGCCACATTCAGCACAGTGCAGTGCTTCTGCAGGGCTTGGAGACAGCTTGGCTCACTGCAAGAGAGACTGTGAGAGACAGACAGCAGCTGAGGATCCTGTTTGGCCATTGTCCTCTCTTTTCTCAGCCCTAGGGGAATTATTTCCTTTTGCTCCATTCTCCAGGCTATGTTTAAGTGCCCCCAGTCCAATCTAAGACTGTTTTTGCTGCCAGTGCCTTGGGCAGCATGCATGGCCCTGGTGTGACTGATGGTGCATTCATGCAGTGATGGGACACAGTCATGTTCACGTGCCATTGCATAGGCAGGTGCACACTTTGCATGTGATAAATGGGATTTCTGTGCCAGGAAACAGCAGCTGAACTGCTGGGGGTCCTGCTCTCTCTCAAGGGCATGTGGTGCCCGTGGGGTGGTGGGTAGCTGTGCTGCCATGTGTAGAGGATGGTTTTGATTGGTCTGCTCCTCTCTTCAGTCCTTGATGCAGCTGGACCGCCACACAGTCTACAGCATCATCACCAACTTCATGAGCACCAGGGAGGAAGGTGAGGGGGCAGATGCCAGAGCCACTCTGGGATTGTTGAGGCTGGGAAAATGACTCATTTTCACCTTCTTCGAGGGCTCTGTGGCTCTGCCTGGGAGAGCTGGAAAAGGACTGTGGGGCTGGGGCAACTCGGCTGATTTAATGCCATGTTGGTGAGGGCTGATGTCCTGGACCTGCTCACGCTCCTTCTTTCTGCAGAGCTGAAGGGCCTGGGTGCTGACTTCACCTTCGGCTTCATCCAGGTCATGGATGGGGAGAAGGATCCCCGCAATCTGCTGGTGGCCTTCCAGATCGTGCGTGATCTCATTGCCAAGGACTATGCCCTGGGTGAGCCTAAACCTGCCGTGCAGAGCTGACTGGGAGACATGTCCCTTTTCTTTGAGATGTTGGAGGGGTGGCTCTTGCGTCTGACCAGGCCTGGGCTGGTCTCTAACATGCTTTAAAAGCTGCAGAGCTGGCCTGTCATGGGTGCTGAACATAGCTGCTGTGCCTTTCTTGCCCATTGTCTTTGCTCACTCCCTCTCTTCTGTCTGCAGGTCCCTTTGTGGAGGAGCTGTTTGAAGTTACATCCTGCTACTTCCCTGTTGATTTTACTCCAGTGAGTGAGTCTGCTGTGTACCACAGCCTGTTCCTTCTGGTGTTTTCTTAGGGGGTTGTGTCCCCTCCAGGGAATGGGATGAGAGGGTGGCCAAGAGTCTTGGCTGGGCAGTGTTGAGCTGTGAGCTGTGGTACCCAGGCTGACAGGCTGGTGCCAAGCTAGCTGCAGTGGCACTTGCTGCTGCCTTGCTGGAGATGAGGTGATGGAGCCTTGACTGATGGCTGGGTTGGGATGTTTCCTGACTGGTGGGTGACCTGCTCTCTGTTTCCTTACCAGCCCCCCAATGATCCTCATGGCATCCAGAGGGAAGACCTGATCCTGAGCCTCCGGGCTGTACTGGCCTCCACGCCCCAATTTGCTGAGGTACAAAGCTCCTTGGGGATTCTTGAGCGCCTCACTGTTCCCTGAGCACAGGCTGCCTTTCATAGTGCTGCAGCTCCTGCTGTGACTGTGGGACGGGAACAACTGGGACCAGGAGCTTGCACTTGGGCAGCCCTGTTTCCTGCTGGGGCTGGTCATGGGGAGGGTGCTGACTGACACCCTGGGAAGGAGCTGCCTATTGCAGGTACCCCTTCACCTCTGCTCTCCTGGCAGAGGCTGAACTTGCAGCCTCGCGGGGCCATGGACAAGGTGGTGCAAAGGATGGGCTGAATTAAAGTGCTTTTCTCTGCAGTTCCTTCTCCCTCTGCTTATTGAGAAGTTGGACTCAGAACTGCAAAGTGCCAAGCTTGACTCGCTGCAGACTCTGGTAAGTCCCCTACTCCCTTCAGCCCACAGCTGATCTGTGGCAGTAACAGCTGCCAGCCACTTCTGAGCCCTTCTCCCTGCCAGCCAGAGACTCCCTTGCAGAGCCACAATTTCCAGAGTCCTGGTTTGGCCTACATCATTCTTTCCTGTTTTTCTTGAGTGATTTGAGCAGCTCAGCATGAGCCTGCCAGGATGGGCAGTGTCCCAGCACCATGTCTACCTGGTACTGGCTTCTCTGTGATGATTTCTCCTGGCTCCCTCTTGCAGACTGCCTGCTGTGCCATCTACGGGCAGAAGGAGCTGCAGGAATTCCTCCCCAGCCTCTGGTCATCCCTGCGTAGGGAGGTGAGTACTGCAGGGCTCCACCATGGCTGGGCTTCTGCTGAGCAGGAGTTCCCAACCAGACCAGGTGGGCCCCATATCTCCCAGCACCCTGCACCTGTGACCTTGGACTGCCCCAGCTGAAAAGTGGAGGGGACAGGCCAGCCCTATCAGCATGTCCCTGTGGCTTGAACGTGCTACGATGCATGTTCAAATCACGTGGGAAATGAGGCAGGAGCCTGAGCCCTTCAGCCTGCATTGGGAGCCTGAAGCCTGTGGTTGTTTTCGGCATGGAGTTCAGCTCATCCTATGGCCTTTCCTTCAGGTGTTCCAGACAGCAAGCGAGAAGATTGAGACGGAATGCCTGGCTGCACTGCATGCTCTCTCTGCCTGCCTTTCCCGCTCCGTGCTCAGCTCTGATTCTGAGGATCTGCTGGATTCCTTCCTCAGCAGCATCCTGCAAGGTAGCTAACAGAGACCCTGCCCCAAGCAGCCAGGCCTGAAAGCATCCTCTTAGAGAGAGATCTGCTCTCCTCTTCTCTTTCAAGCCTCTTCTCTTTCTAGTCCTCACAGCCACTTTTGGCTTCTCCAAGGTAATTGGCTGCAGGAAGGGAGGACAAGGGGATTGAGCTGCTTCCCTCTCTGCTGGAACTGCACTCTCTGTGTGCACTTGGGGCTGTGGGAAGCTGCTCAGTTGGGGAGGCTGTGCTGCAGCTCGGAGCTGTGGCCTGGCAGCACGTCCCAGCCCAGCTATCAGCTGCGTCCCCGCACGCGAGGCAGAGGAGCTCTGCGCCGGTGCAGCTGACGCCCAGCCTATCTCAGATTGCAGGCACCATCTGTGTGAGCCCGACATGAAGCTGGTGTGGCCCAGTGCCAAACTCTTGCAGGCAGCAGCGGGTGCCTCCCTCCGCACCTACCACCGCATCACCTGCAGCGTCCTGCCCCTGCTGCTGGAGCAGTACACCAAGCACACGCAGGTGAGGGGCACCCGCTGGCTCCACAGGCCCTGGGGGGAGTAGGGTGTCTAAGGGGGTGTCCTTCCCTGGTGTGGGTAGAGACCCCATGGGCACCCTGTGGCCTCGCAGCGCTGGGCTAAGGTGCAGCTCTGTCCCAGCAGTGACGGTGATCTGGGTTACACCTTTGTGTCCCTGCAGAGCAGCCAGAGGAGGACAATCCTGGAAATGCTGCTAGGCTTCCTGGAGCTGCAGCAGAAGTGGGGACATGTGGAAGAAGGTGAGGGTGGCTGGTCCCTCTGGAGGCACCTGTGTCCCAAGGGCTGCTGGCTCTGACCTCACTTTCCTGTATGCTGACAGACAAGGAAAGCTCACTGGCCGGTGTGGCTGCTTGTGCGAGCCCCTGCTGTGTCCCAGGGACCCTGCATGATTGGGTGTCAAATGCAGCACCCCAGAAGGGGTCTGTCAAGTGCCATGATGGTGGCTGTGTGGTGACAAACACAGGCAGTGACTCCATGCCCCTCTCTCCAGATGAGAGCATTCTGCTGTCTCTCCAAGCCCCGGTTTGCTCTGTGGTGTTCTCGGCGCTGACGGATCCCAGTGTGCAGCTGCAGCTGGTTGGGATCAAGGCACTGACTGTCCTGGGCTCTCTGCAAGGTTGGTGCCTTGTTTCCCTTGAGGAGACGGAGGTGTCACTCTCTTCTGAGATATGGTGGCTACTGGGACATCCTTGCCTGCTGCCCTGTAGGTGCACAGGAGTAGTGGCAGCATTTTCTACCCAAGCCATGAGCTCCAGGGACACTTGGTCTCTCTCTTGCCTGTTTGTGCTGGGCACCTTGTATCTCTGGCATTTGGTGTGCTGCTGCATTGCTGCTGGCCTGGATGAGGGGGAAGGATCCTGTCCAGCACACCAGCGTCTTTGCCTTTGGCCAAGGGTAGGATTCTTTTATGGCTCTTGTTCCAGGCTTCCTGTCTTCCTCTGATCTGGATCTGATTGTGGATCACCTCATCCGTCTCGCTCTGCATGAGGAGGATTCCCAGAGCAGGTGAGGGGCGGGCTGGCATCACTGCGGTCACACATGCTCTGGGAGGAGGAACAAAGCCTGGCTTTTCTGCCAAGAGGGATTGTAGTCTGAGGGAAGGCACAGGAACTCCCTGAACTAGAAGACTATGTGGGATAAACCAGACAATTCATGGGCTGGAAATGAGAAAGTCTAAGCCTATCAAATCAGGAGGCTCTGCTCTGCCTACCTGAAGGGTGAAAACGGCAAGTTGCTGAGAAATGGGGTTCTGGAGACACCTTCTGGCCGGGGCTGTGCAGCTGGTGTACAAGCAGCCACGGATTTGCTGTCCTTGCATCACCTTTTCTACTCTTCTTTCCCCCTGGAAGTGAAGCAGCAATGGAGGCAGCCGGGTCCCTGGCCCCCACATACCCAAAGGTTTTTTCTGGACGCATGGTACCCAGGCTTGAAGAGGAGCTGCAGTCAGGTAGGGCTGGAAAAGGAGTGGTGACTGGTTTTGGGGTAAAGCCTTTCCCATCCCCATTGGGCTCCTGCGAGGCAGTGGGGCTGTGCCATGTGGTGTAGGTCAGTAGCTGTTCCTGGGGGATTCCCAGCGCAGGCACTGTGTGCTGGCACAGGGAAGGCTGTGGCTGGTCTGGTAGCCAGGATCACCCTTGTGGGAAGGAGCTGCCCAGCTGCAGAGCAGGCAGAGTGCCTTGAGCCTGGCGTGGGCTGGATCTGCCATGCTGCTTCACCCCATCTGCCCTGACAGGGTCTGGGCCCTGACTGCCCTTGGGTGGGGTGACCCCCCGGTCCTGCTCTGAGGTGTGTTTCTTCTTCAGAGCGGGAGGAGAGCTACCACAATCACCACTTCTTGCAGCAGCGCTGCCTGCAGGCCTTGGCAGCCGTGTCCACCCACACCAGCATCGTGAGGGAGACTGTCCCCGTCCTGCTGCAGCATCTCCAGAAGGTGCAGAAAGGTAATGGAGCTGCTGCAGGCAGCTCCACAGAGTGTGTCTGGGCAGTAGCTGCCTCTGTTACTGGTGATGGCTGGGAGAGAGCTGGAATGGCAGTGGTGCAAGGAACCCACACCTGGGCTGTGAATTCCACTGGTGGAGTGGGAGTCAGAAGGGCTGCATTGTCCCAGGATCCTGGTGCAGATCAGGGGGCTGGGTGCTGAAGGTCTTTGATGTGATGACTGTGCCCTGCAGGGACCGAGGCCAGGAACACCCAAGACATGGTTTCTGTGTGCCAGAGCCTGCACCGCGTGGCCCTGCAGTGCCAACAGGATGCAGAGGGCTGCTGGTACTTCCACCAGACAGTGGTGCCGTGCCTGCTGGCCATGGCTGTGCAGGCAGCTATGCAAGGTAAGTGCAGGGCTGGAGGGGGAGAGGGGAGAGCAGCCAACTCCCGGGCTCTCAGGGGTCCCTGATCCTGCAGTCAGTGCTGCTGCTGATGCTTTCCAGCACCCATGGCCCTCAAGAGTGGGCTCCACTGCTCCCTGCCACTGACCCAGAGCCATGCCCCAGTCTGGTGGTGGTTCAGGGGGCTGTGCCTGCCTCCTCCCTCTGAACAGCAGGCTCCAGCAAGTTCCATTCCTCCTACTACCTGCAGAGAGCACCCATACACTGCTGGGCAAGGTACTGCTGGAGGAAGAGGTGCTGGCTGCCATGATTCCAGTCATCAGCGCTGCCACTACACACCTGAGCCCTGAGTGAGTGAAGCTGGGGCAAGAAGCTGGGTGCTCCATCGTGGGGAGGGAGCAGGCTGCATGCCCCCTGCTGCCATCTATACAGGGTGAACCTGTGCCTCCTGGGAGGTCTCTGGTGACCCTTCAGAGCAGCACAGTACAATGTCTTTTTTCTCCTAGGCTGGCTGCCCAGAGTGTATCTCATGTGGTGCCCCTCTTTCTGGATGGAGAGGTTTCCTTCCTACCCCAAAACAATTTTCCCTGCTCCTTCCAGCCTTTCGGGGTATGTTTGGTGATTGGGGCTGGGGCGCCAGAATGGGCAGGAATGAGAATGTTGGCACAGGCTGGCAGCAAGAACTGTGATGACATGGGCACTGTTCTTCCCTCGCAGGATGGGGAGTGCTTGGAGGCACAGAGACGCCTGGTTGCCCTCCTCATGGCCTTCGTCTGCTCCTTGCCCCGTGATGTATGTTGGTGGGGAGCAGGGTGGAGAGGAGCCCTGCCTGAGCACCCTCCAGCCTCTGTCCACACCAGGCTCCACGGACAGATGGAGGGAGCAGCTGCAGCCCTGGGCCATAACACATTCTGTGTCTCTTCCAGGTGGCGATCCCTCAGCAGGAATGGCTGCTCCGGGAGCTGCTGGCATTGAGCTGTTCCTGCAACTGTCCCTTCACAGCCACCACAGCTGCCAAGTGCTTTGCAGGGCTGGTGAACAAACACCCAGCAGGTAAGGGGGCTGGGGCAGATGCCGGGGCCTCCTGCCCACTGCTGGCAAGGGGAATGGCTCAGCTTGTCCTTTCCATCCCCAGGGCAGCAGCTGGATGAAATCCTGCAGCTTGCGGTGAACAGGATGGAGCCTGGCCTTGCGGAGGGGCCCCGCCGAATGCAGGCACTCACCTTGCTGCTCTGGGTAAGGCCTGCCCTGGATGAGTAGGGCAGGGGGGCCAGGGGACCCAGCCTGGCACTGACTGTTCTGCCTGCACAGGTGACCAAAGCCCTGGTACTGCGCTACCACCCCCTGAGCTCCTGCCTGACGGACAAGGTAGGTGGTGGTGGGGCTGGATGATGTCCGAGAAAGCTGCCTTGCTCCCCCTTGGCTGGCTGGGGACCCCCAGCTGCAGGGCACTCTGACTCAGGGCTCTCTCTCCCTCGCAGCTGCTGGGCCTGCTGGGTGACACAGAGCTGGGCCCTGCTGCAGCCGATGGCTTCTCCCTGCTCATGGCCGAGTCCTCGGACGTGCTGCACAAGGGCTGCCATGCTGACGTGCGCATTATGTTCCGCCAGCGCTTCTTCACTGACAACGTCCCCAAGCTGGTGCAAGGCTTCCATGGGGCTGGCCCCGGTGAGTGGCCACTCCCAGCCCAGCCTCACCACTCCTGACCCTTTAACTAGGGGACATGAGGCAGCATCCCCTCCTTCTGCTGGCTGCTTGTAACCATCTCTGCTCTCCACAGATGTGAAGGCAAATTACCTGAAGGGCCTGTCCCATGTGCTCAACCACCTCCCCAAGCCTGTGCTGGTGACAGAGCTGCCCACGGTAAGAGCCAGCCTAGGTGGCAGGTAGGGTGAGCTGTGACATTGCAGAGTGCATGGTTTGGGGTTACTCATGACTCCTGTGTTCTCCCTCTCTCTGCAGCTGCTTTCCCTCCTGCTTGAGGCCTTGTCCTGCTCCGATCGTGTAGTACAGCTCTCCACACTCAGCTGCCTCCACCCACTGCTGCTCGAAGCTCCCCAGATCATGAGCCTGCATGTCGACACACTGGTGACCAAGTTCCTCAACCTCACCTCCAGCCCCACCATGGTTCGTGCACCCCCTCCTTCCTCCATGCTGTGCCCCTCCTCCTGCCCCTTGTGCTGCCCTCATCCCTGTCTGTTCCAGGCTGTCCGCATTGCCGCCCTGCGCTGTGCCCATGCACTCACCAGTCTGCCCGTAACAGTGGTAAGTGCTCCTGCGGCACCCTGCTGCCTGTGCCTGTAGAGGGGCAAGGGAGTCCCAAACCTCCTGGGGGGCAGCCAGCATCCAGTTCTCTCACAAAGAGCCCCTTCTGTCCTACAGCTGCTCCCATACAAGGGCCGAGTTATCCGGGCACTGGCCAAGCCTTTGGACGACAAGAAGAGGCTGGTGCGGAAGGAAGCAGTGGCAGCACGTGGGGAATGGTGAGTGTGTGGAAGTAGCTGCTGAGGGGGTGCCAGCGTGTAGGGGACATGGCTGATGGCACCATCTCTGTCCCTGCAGGTTCCTGCTCGGGAGCCCAGGCAGGTGAGCGCCCTGTGTCCACTCCCTGTGCTGACCAACGGTCTGACCAGCGCCTCGCTACCCCACCAAGTCATCCGACCGATGCCACGGACCCTCCGGATCTTCGGAGCCCAGGACTGCCCCGAGTGCCAGGGCTGGAGCGTGCAGGCCAGCAGACAGCACCCCTCACTGCAGTCCCTTCTCAGCATCCACAGCAGGGAAGGAGCTGTGCTGCTTGTGGCTTGCCCACCCTCTGCTGCAGCCAGGAACAGTGATGGACAGACCCGCCACATGCGAGTGGAGAGGACAGGTCTGTGCACACGTGTGGTGTGTGACAACCCATGTGCCACAGGAATAAATATATCTGTTTTGATAATGCTGTGAGGGTCTCCATGCAGCTCAGGCTGGGTCCTCAGTGCTCTTCCTCAGTATGTTGAGCAGCTTAAGATGCTGCTGGTTATAGGCCTCTCCTCCCATCCCCAGAAGTCCGTGTCCCCCATGAGATAAAAAAAATCAGACTCTCTTAAAAAAAACAGTATTTAGTGGATGGTCTTAAAAAGACTCCCCGGGGAGCAGTTGGGGGATGGGGGTGCCATCCTCAGACCCAGCCCTTCAGAGAGCTGAGCTGGGCCAACGCTGGCCCGTACCTGTGCTAATGAGGGCAGCACCTTCATCTGGAGCAGGGAGCAGCAGCTCTGCCACCTTGCCCCTGGGCTGCCAGCAGCCACCGAGAGCCAAGAGAGCTGGCGTCCAGGCACCAACAGTGTCCATAGAGTTTCCATGGCTCTGGCTCCAGTCAGCGCTATGTGCCAGCAGCAGCCTTCTGCCAGGCACTTTGGCCAAAGGAAGCTGCAGTGGCGGAGCAGGTCCCCACGCGCTCCCCTGCCTGTGGGAAGGGATGTCCAGAGCACAGGGCCTCAGATTGCCAGGAGTGGTGCGCGTTGCTCCATCACACAGGGAGGCAGGTCCCAGCTCAGGCCTGTCCCGTGGGGCAGGTGAGGAGAGGGCAGCAGGACACGGGTGAGCCAGTGCCTGTGGGGAGAGGGAGGCCACAGCCAAGAGGTGAAGTCTTGGTGCTTCTCAATTCTGAGGAGCCCTGTCCTGAGCTGCCACGATGGCTGAGCTCCTCAGTTGGGATTCTCCTGGCAAAAGTGTGCTGGGCAGGCCACACCTTGTCACCAGACAGGGCTCACGAGGCACAAGGCCGCTGATGCCCAGGTCTTCCATGCTTTACAAAGCCCAGTGCAGTGCAGAGTGTGCAATCAGTGTTCACTGTTGTCCTCTCCCCCAGCAGCCCCAGGAGAGCCCCTGTTGTTCCCACAAGCCCAAGGCTGCTGAGCAGCAGGCAGGGGCTTCCCCAGGATTTTACCTTGGCACATCCACACCCAGGAACACCTTCCAGTTATCCCAGCTACCGTAACTGTAGGGGTTCCTGAAGACCTGCAGGACAGGGAGAGGCACATCATGTTTGGCTCTGCCCCAGCCAGCCCCCATGCTGTGGGCTGTGCTCACCTTGCCTTTCTTCTGCAGTCTCTGCCTCTCCTTTCTGTTGATGTGCCGTTCGATGCTCGTTTCCCCGCGGGTGATGAGGGCAGCGTGCCACAGCGTGAGGGCACCCAGGGCCAGTGCAACCGAGCTAGGTATGACAAGGGACAGCAGGTGGAACACAGGCCTTCCTTCCCTGGTGCTGCAGCTGAGGCTCCCTCCCCGCACCCACAGCCGCATAAGTGGGTCGGCTCGTCTAATCTCCTCTGACAGACAAAATCTCTCCTTCTCTGTGGCCCAAGATTGGCAGGGCAGCGACGTCTGCACTAGAGTGAGCAACCCCAGCTACAGGCAGGTAGAGGGCGAGCAACATCACAGGCTTCACTCTGTTTTCCCCAGCCCCTGGGCCCCCTCACCTGCACAGGACCCAGAGGTAGACCACACTCTTGTGGAAAGCTCGCTGGCGGAAGGAGAAAGTGGGTGGTGGGGTCTGGTAGTACGTCTGAAAAACGACCAGATGGGCACGATTACACAAACTGCTTTACAGCTTGAAGCCAGACAGGGATTGCTGCACCCCTCACTGCTGCAGAGCTTGGATAGCAAGAAAGGACTGCAGCTGGAACTAATGCAACAGCCAGGGTGAGGGGGAGGCAGCCTGGGACAGCCACGAGACAGACAGACAGACACCCAGAGCTGGCACAGGTGTGAGGAGCAGTGGGCTGGAGGTAAGGGGGCAGGGAGCAGCCACGGGACTGGCTAGGACACTGCAGCTGATGGTCCAGGTGAGATGTGTACGTAGTGCTGCAGCTTCACCAGGAGACCATGGCCTGAGCAGCACATGCCAAAAAGCTGTCACCAGCCCAAGCCCCTGGAAGCTCGGTGCACAGAGAGGCAGACCCCAAGCTGCTGGAGGCAGTGTCCATAGCGGAGCTGCCCAGCCAGCCCCAGCTCTCTGGCACGTGAGATGAACATGGGGGCTGGTTCTGATGTGGGGTGCTCCTTGAGAGCAGAGCCCCAAGCAGGACCCAGCCTGCAGGGCAGCTCTGCTCTACACTGCCTGGAGCAGCTGGGGGGCAGGGATGTCCCACCTGGTTGGCAGCCACCTGCAGTCTCTCCTTCTCAAGCAGTTTCATTCTCTAGGGGGACGGAAAACAGGGCACCAGTTATGTGTCTCAGAGGAGCGGGGCACGGACCCTTCCCCTCACACCCCCACAGGACCAGAGCAGCTGGGGGCCTCATGGGAAGAGGAAGAGGGGAAGCAAAGTCACTATAGGGCCAGGCCTGGCCCAGCCTTGCTCTGCAAGCTCAGCCTGGGGAAGCCAGACAGTCTTGGTGCATGGCAGGAGAGGGCCGGGGCCTGGCCACTCACCTCAATGGCTGCGTAGGCATCCCGGAACATCTCCCAGCCACTGATGCTGCAGTAAATGCAGCCCATGGTCATGAACAAGCAGAAGGAGAAGAAGTAGCGGTGGTTGTAGTGTCCCACACAGTTGTTTAGCCAGGCTGCCTCTGGGGTTAAAGGTACATAACTTAGACAGACCATGGGTCCAAACCCAACCCAGGGACCAAGGCAGTTCTTCTGGGCCCTGCTCCCATCACCCACCCCTATGCTGGCTGTTTCCTTGAGAGGAGGGACTGGGAGAGAAGGGGGAAGCAGGGCTGGCTCCCCTCGGGAGTGTGCCAATGATTAGTATTGCAGAAGGATACGGCAGTGGTGGTCCATCTTCAGCACACACCTGGGAGAGAGGAGAGCAGTGCCAGTGTCAGAGCCAATGCAAGTGGTGTGTTTGGGAAGGGACAGGCACCTCCCAGCCCTGTAGGCTACAAGCAACAGGGCAAGAAGGTGGCAGAGCAGAGGAGAAGGGCCCCTGTCTCACACTGGGGCAGGGGGTAAGGAGTAAGGTTCCAGAGGCTGCCCCAGGCAGAGGGAGAGTACCCTACCTGTTGCAGATGCTGCAGTGGTGAGTGCGAGCTGGCTTGGGGGCAATGCATTTCCTGCAGATGGAGACACCAGTGAGGTCGTTCTTGGTCTGTGCACAGGTCAGAAGAGATTTGTGCACCTTAAAACCTGCATCTCACTCCCCTGTGACCCCCCCCACCTCCCCACTCCGCACTGCCCAGCCTAGCTTCCCCAGTCCAGAGGCTTCTTGCAACACCATCACCAGGCTGTTCCCAGTGACCATCTGTAGCTGGTCCCCAGCGTCCAGCTGGGAGAGGCTGTGCTGCCGCTCGGTGCCTCACCTGTGGTGGGTGCCCAGGTGAGGTGGTGATGGCCATGTAGTAGTGGAAGACAATCATGATGAGGTTCCAGTGTCCATAGGCGAGGTGCCAGCATATCCAGGCAGGTGTGTAGGTCTGCAGGATGAGGGGCAGCAGGCAGATGTACACGATGGCCACAATAGAGCTCGTCAGCCCAATCACCAGTGCCACAAACACCTACAGAAAAGGGGCCTGGGTCACTGGAGTGGGCAGTGGGTCACTGTGGGCAGTGCCTGCTCCTCGCTGCCTGGGGAGAGGCACGGGCAGGACAGAGCCAGAGGAAACCAATCTGAACCACACACTGAGGTCCCAGCTCATTTCCTGCCCAGAGCACAGGCAGCCCTGAGCCCGTTGCCCCAGAAGCACACTTGCCCCAACACCACGTGTACCCTGCCCAGTGAGGGGGACTCACCACGCCAAACCACCGGGTGACATGGTCCACCAGCCAGTAGACGGGCTCGAAGAGGGAGTCAAGCACCACATCGCCGTTGGTAAAGGAGTTGTAGAGCAGGGAGCGGAGGCAGAGGTGCCCGTAGTGCCACAGCTGCTCCACCTGCCGCACCAGCTTGAACCGCCGCCGCCGGCCCAGCCGCAGGCACTTGAGGAGCAGGCGCATCACCGCAGCAAACATCCGCTGCCGGCTCCTCATCCCTGCCACACCACGCCTGGGGGGACAGGAGCTCGGCGTGGGCAGGCCACCCTGCTGCCTGGCTGTCCCTCGGGAAGGGTTTCCCCTCCCTGACACGCTGATGCCGGTAGTGCAGCTCCCTGAACTGACAAGGATGCCGAGCTGGAGAAGCCGAGCCCAGGCTCCTGGAGGCTGCGGGGCTGCTGTCGCTGGGATCTCTCTTTGCATGGAGCAGGGGGCACAGGCCCCTCAGCATCTGGGCTCAGGTGCTCTCTGGTCCCATCTCGTCTTTCCCAGCGGGGAGGGGGCCGGGGGAGTGACACGGAGAGTCTGACTCAGAGGAAACCAGAGAAGGCATGAGCATCCAGGATGCTGGGCCATTTCCAGGGATGATCCCAGCCCTTCCCAACATGTTCAAGAACAGGGCAATCCACACAAGAAACATGTGGAAGAGCCAGTATAGGATTACCCCTCCTCCCCTAGTCTGTCCTTAACCCCAAAAAGTAGGATGCTACTTCCCTTCACCTCAACTTCTGGACCAAGTTGCAGAGGTCACCCTGTGCCCTTCCCAACCTCACAGCCTCACTCCAAGAGTCCCAACACTTTCTGCTTCTCCTTGCCTGGATCCCTGAACAATGCCACATACCAGCAAATGAGGGACATCCCCAGGGGCATCCCCTGGCCAGCACTCCCCTCCCTGCCGAGCCCCTTTTCCTGCCCAAGAGCTTTGCTGGGAGTGACGAGGAACCCGATCCAGGCCAGCACATGGGAAAACGATCTGCAGGGCCGGGGCCCCCAGGCCTCCGTGCAGGCAATACCCATCAATATTAAGCATCGAGGCTGCCCCAGGGTCCTGCCAAGGCACGTTCTGAGCCTGGGCCAAGCACTTGCCTTGGTCTGGTGCCAGGCACTGGTGCCAGAGCTCAGAGTCCCTCCAGCAGGGATTGTCCCTCTGTGTTGCTGTGCCCACCAGCACAGCCCCTGGGGAGTAGCAAGGAGGGTGAGGGCAGAAGCTGTAGCATCCAGATGGGCTGCCCAAAGGAGCCAGGGCTCTCCCCCACCCTCCCTGAGGAGTGTGGGGTTGACCCCAAGGTTGGGATCTGCTGGATATGAGGACCCCAGACCCAGCAGCCCATTCCAGGTCACAGGCATGGCTCCTGCCCAGACCTTCTATACCCTGGTACAAGAGAGGTGGGACATGCAAACCCCTGCATCACCCTCTTCTCCACATTTCCCCTTTCACTTGCCAAGAGCTTTTCCTTGAAACTCAGCAGGTGCAAAGTGGAGTAACAACCTCCTGCCGTGCAGCCTTTGGGTAGCACACATCCCCGTGTTGTCAGTGTGGTAAAAGTCAAAACACTGCAGCCAGAAGCAAGTGTTGAGGTCAGCCCTTCCCTCCAAAGACACAGCACCTTCCTGCCACCCGGAGAAGCTTCCTCACCTACAACGGTGGCAGCTGTTGGGCAGGGAACCCACAGGGGAGGCAGCCAGCCTGCTCCAGAGCAAGATCCATTCTGTCCCCAGACACCTGCCTGCAGACACCAGCACAACCACAGAGACAAGGCTCCAGCAGAGCCACGCAACTTTCCCTTGCCCAGCCGGGCACTGGGATTCGGTCCTCGCCCTGCCCACGGCCGTCCCCACACCCCAGCGGGGCACTGAGCCCATGGGAATAGGACAGCAACCACCAGCACAGACAAGACCACTGGCAACATCACAGCCAGCGGGTGGGGAACCTCGGATTTGGCCCCACCCCAGGCACAGACGAGCCCTTCTCCTCCCAGGTCCAGGCACTCAGGCACAGCCCTGTGGCACCCTCCGGTGGCTCAACGGTGCCCGCCTCCCCCGGTTCAATAGCATCCAGCTCCAGAGCGCCAAGACACTTTCCGGTATTTAGCCCCATCCTCAAAAGCTGCCCACGCCAACAGCCCCCCCCGCATCCAGCCCCGTAACACCCGGGTCCCCCTGCCCCGCAGCACCCCGGCCCCTCCAGACCAGCAGCATTACCCCCACTGCCTCCCATCCCCAGTGCACCCCCAGGGCGACAGCCTCCCACTGCCTCCCGGCTCTGCACAAGCACCTCCTGTCCCGCAGCACGCGAGGCAGCCCCCACCCCCT
>VZRV01009991.1:2224950-2280021 GCA_013398115.1 Falcunculus frontatus
CGCTCCCCCCCCCAAAGCACCTCAGTATCGCCGCCCAGCCCGCCCAGCCCCACGGCAGCCACAGCCTCTACAGGCCCACAGCCTCTCGCAGGGCCCCGACATCCCCGCCCGGCACCGCCGACCTGGGCCCGCCGCCCGCCGCCTCCATGCCCGGGCCCCGCCGGCCCACGGGCAGCGCCCGCGCACGGCATGCCGGGAGCACCCTCTGCCATCGCTGGACTACAGCCCCCAGCAGGCAGTGTGTCAGGGAGGAGAGAACCAATAGCCACGCGGCTCACAGCGCGGCATTCTCGTCGGGGACCAATAGGGTGAGGGCTTTTGGGGATGCCCTGTCTGCAGCGAGCATGGCGCCTCCCGCACGCTACTGCGTCCCTGGTGAGTGCGGCTCGGGGCGGTCCGGGGCTCCTGGGACTGGGGCTGCTACGGCGCGGGAAGGGGACGCGGTGGCTCAGGAGAGGAGTAAGGGACGAGGCAGTGCGGAGGGGCTTGCCCTGGGGATGCCCCGCACTGGGCCGGCTGGGAGCGAGCGCTGTGCCCGGAGCGGTCCGGGGCCCGGGTCCCCGGAGCGGGATGCTCCCGGCAGCCCCTGAGCCCCTCTGTCGCAGGTGAGCGGCTGTGCAGCACGGAGGAGGCCACGGCTGGCAGTGGGACCTACACCCGTCATGGCTTCATCTTCTCCTCGCTGGCCGGTTGCCTGGAGAGGAGAAATGAGGACAGCGAGGTGAGCGCGGCCGCGTCACGGCTGCTCCTCCGCGGGGCTGACTGCCGTGCGCCCAGGCTGCACAGCCTCCCTGGAGATTGGGCTCCGACGGGGTTCGGCTGGTGATCCTGTCCACGAGCTGTGCTCTGTGCTGACCCTCGTGTCTTGCCCTGCAGCTGCCCGTGGTGTCGGTGGTGAGAGACAGCGAGTCCCAGCTCCTGCCCAACGTGGGGGCCGTGGTGACATGCAAGGTGGGGCGCTGGAGCACTGCGTTGACAAACTGCACGGCCTCGGTTCTCTCGGTCTCATACCGAGCTTTGCTCCTGCACACGGATAGGGTGGGCTGAGGAGTCTCTGGGCTTGTTAGTCCCCTCTGTGCAACTCCCACCAGGGCAGGGGCAGCCCGGGGGCTCCCTTGGGTTCCTCACTCACAGAGAAAATGGGTATTGGCATGAGGGACTCCTGCCCTGAGACTGAGGTGGGCTTGAGGGGAGGTTTTTCTTTGTTCTCCTTCCATAACTCTTTCTGGGGCCAGGAGGAAGCAGGGAGCATGCAGGTCAGTGCCTCAAGCAGCTTGGAGAAAGGGTGTCGCAGACCAGGGATTAGTTTCCTTACATTCCTGATGGAGGGAGAGGGACTGGGATCACTGCGTGTCTCAGCCTTATTCTAGTGCCTCGAATTGCACAAGTATCATCTTCCTCACCTGGCTTGCTGCCAGGTGTCCCATCATTGCTTGGTCACAGGCAGGAGGAGGCCAAGCGAGACCCAAGCTCCCCAGGCAGCCCTGTCCTGTCTGTTCCCATGCCCTTTCCCTGCCTGGAGCACTGATTCCCCTTTTCCTACATGCAGGTCTGCAGCATTAACTCCCGCTTTGCCAAGGTGCACATCTTGTATGTTGGCTCCACGCCACTGAAATCCACCTTCCGAGGGACCATACGGTAGGGAAAAGGTTAGGATCCCCCACCCTTTGGGGGGAGGAAGGCTGTTGTGGGCAGTGCAGCTGGCTGTCCTGAGCTGGAGCTCTGCCCTGAGCACTGGGCTGGTGTCCAGCAGGTCCTGGAGAGCGCCCAGAAAGGCCAGGGCAGCTTCTGCCACAGGCTGTTGAGTCGCCTTTGCTCATTGGTACTCAAATCCCTCCATCTCCTTTTTCAGGAGAGAAGATATCCGAGCCACGGAGAAGGATAAGGTCAGTGAGGCACTGCCAGTAACTATTCTACACCCGTTGCCCCCAGTTTCTGCTCATGGGGGCCCTGTCCCCCCACTGACAGCACCCTGGCGCTGTGTGGTGTTGCCTGCTCTCTCCTGTGCAGGTAGAAGTGTACAAGAGCTTCCGCCCCAGTGACATCGTCCTGGCCAAAGTTGTATCCTTCCCCCTGAGGGACAGTGGGTTGCCTCAAGCTCTCGTGGAACTCTTTTCCTTAACTCCTGTCCAACCAGATCTCCCTGGGGGACGCGCAGTCCAACTACCTGCTGAGCACAGCAGAGAACGAGCTGGGCGTGGTGGTGGCACGAAGTGAGGCGGGTAGGGACAGGACAGGGACAGAGACAGGGCCTGGGCTGAAACAGTTCTGCCTCATCCCTGCCTGAGGGGCAACTGATGCAGCTGCCTCCCTCTCCACATGGAGGGAAGGAGTTTGGGAAGGAGCAACCCTGACATATTGTGTCCCCAGGGGTGCAGATGGTGCCCATCAGCTGGTGCGAGATGCAGTGCCCACGGACACACACCAAGGAGTTCCGTAAGGTGGCCCGGGTGCAGCCCCAGTTCCTGCAGACGTAATACCTGAGGGGGGGCAGGGGCCTGCAGGACTGGGGTCTGTGGAGCCAGAGCAGCCCCTGGGCTCCCACCTCCTTCACAGGTCCAGCCAGGCCCCCGCTGGCAGGACAGGTTTGCTACTTGTGGATAATAAATATTTTTTGAGAGCTCCATGCTTTATTAATCCTGCAGAGGAGCCAGGGGTGCCTGTGGCACTCTGGTCTTGCTCCTGCAGCAGAGCGAGTGAGGGAACAGCTTCTGCCATCACTGGGGCCAAGGAAGAAGCATGTTTTCACTGCTCGGGAAAGTGAGTGATGGAGTGGCTTTGCTGCAGTGAGGCCAACAGCACAGAGCCCCAGGCTGTGGCTGTGGTAGGCACTCACCTTGCCAGGTTGGTTTCCTCATGTGGGAGTCAAGCCTGGAGCAGAGCCTGTATTAGAACACCGATAACCAGTGTGGGCTGTGGCTGAGAACAGCCTGGGGACACCAAGTCTCATCTCCTACAGCCACACGTGCGTGCCCTGCCGTTGGGATGAGGGTGTGGCACACACAGAGCCCAAAAACCACAGCATGGCAGGGTGTCACTCTCTTGGGCAGGGATTGCAGAGCTGTGCTTTGCTCCTTGGGCCTGGCACAGCTTCTGCACCCTCATGTCTGTGCCCAGCAGTGACTGCTGCCTTGCACATGTGCTGGCAGCAGGGAGCCCTGCACGGCCCACAGACACATAGACACCTCCTTATTGCGCATTACTCCTTTATTGAACTGGAACAAGACAGCTGCTATGGTTGGACAGTTACGCTGACCCTGTGCAAGCCCAGGCTCACGACACCAGCAGGAGAGAGGCCACAGTGACAGGCCACGTACACACACGTGAGGAATAGGACACAACAGCACCTGCTTCACCAGCAGGATGAGGATGGGCATCAGCTGGGGGAAGTATGTGGCAGACATGGACCTCCAGGCAACAGGCTCCTTCCCTTGGCCTTGTCTGAAGGCAGTATAGTTAAAGCAGGGGCTGGCAGAGCTGGGCCTAGAGTTGTGAGTACCACCCTGGGGTGCTGTACCACATGCACCAAAACAACCCTTCCAGTGGCATCCCAGTCGCTGTGCCACTCACCCACAAGGGGATGGGGTACCCACCTTGGTCGCTGCCTGCACTGCAGTTGCCTCACTGCTCCCAGGAGGACTAAATCAAGTGACAAAACTACAGTAAACGGGTAACAGCTGCCAGGGACACAAAGCAAAGGAGGAGCCTGGCATGGCAAGGGATTGCTCGGCGTGTCCCCCTGCAGACAGGGTCCGAGGGTTGGGATCACACGGGGAGAGGTGTGTGGTCGCTCCCTGGCAGAGGCAGGGCTCCTTTTCACACCAGACCTCCGTGTCCAGCCCTCGCCCCAGGGCCCCCAGGCTGTCTGCAGAGGGGAGCCTAGTCTGAGGGAATGGGCCTAACCGTGGGGAGCAGCTCCAGCTCCACAGCTCCAAGGTCCTACAACTGTGGGGGTGTGAACAAAGGGGTGGGGGATGGCAGGGGGCTCTACTACGTGGTGGTCTAATGCCTGCCCTCATTTCTTGACCTTGCCCTGAGCAGCAACAGCCTCCATGGCCTTGCGCACGGTCTCCTCATCCCCCAAGAACTGCATGGGCTTGACAGGTTTCAGGTTCTTGTCCAGCTCGTAGACAATGGGGATGCCAGTGGGCAGGTTCAGCTCCATGATGGCCTCTTCTGACATGCCTGCAAACACAGCAGTGCTGTCACTCCTGGACCTTCCCACGGGGCCAGCTGGGGAAGCAGGGAGGTCCCTGGATGCCCTTGCAGGGGTGACCTACCTTCCAGGTGCTTGACAATCCCACGCAGGCTATTGCCGTGGGCAGCAATAAGGACTCGTTTGCCCTCTTTGATCTGTGGGACGATTTCCTCATTCCAGAAAGGCAGAGCCCGGGCAATGGTGTCCTTCAAGCTCTCACATGTCGGCAGCTGGTCCTCTGTCAGGTCGGCATAGCGACGATCCTGGGAGAACGACCATGCTCACACAGCAGCCCAGTGCCCCCCATCCAGTGTGGGAAGATGGTGGCAAGATTTTGTCCCGCCCCCAAATTCTCCACCTGAGGATCCACTACATGTAAGCAAAGCCAGGCTTGGAAGCAAGGAAGTGCCTTTGAGGTTTGAAGCTCCAATGAGCCACAGTCAGGGCCATGGGCCCTCCTGGGAAAAGTCATACATTGCCTGTCTGGGCAAAGAAACCAGATCAAATATCCATGAATGGGTCATGGCACTAATGATTAACAGAGGTATTGCCCCTCTGCTTTGGACCTGTCTGTGCAATGCCCAGGGGTTCAACTCCACAGGGAAGGAGCAAGATAAACTCAGCCCAAAGCCAACCAGCACCATGCATAACAGCCCCAGTTAATGCAGCAGAGACACAAGAGACCTTACAGAGAAAGCCAGGCCACACGGCAGGTGACTTTTAGGAGACTCCCTGCAAGGCAGCCAAAGAGCCATGGGTCTTACCTTTGCGATAGTGCTGTAGAAGGGATGGTCAGACTGCATGGGAGGCGGAGGGATGTCATAGGAGCGCCTCCAGATCTTGACCTGCGCCTCACCGTGCTTCGCCGCTGTCTCAGCTTTGTTCAAACCCGTGAGAGCCCCATAGTGCCGCTCATTTAGGCGCCAGGTCCGGATAACGGGTAACCACATCTGATCAATGGCATCCAGGACGGTCCAGAGTGTACGGATCGCCCGTTTTTGTACCGAGGTGAAGCAGATGTCGAACTCATAGCCGGCATCTAGAACATACGGGGAAAGGGGGAGGCGGGGGAAGACCAGGAAGGTGAGTGCCGGCCCTTATGCAACCGGTGAAAGGGCAAGGGCGGCGGCCTTAGCGCACCGGTACCGGTCGCGTCCTCGCCGTTACGGAAACCGGCGGCGGCCAGGACGCAACCGGTACTGAAGAGCCAACATACTGCGGTACCTACGACTCTCCCAGCAGTACAGAACCCCCGACCTGGCACTGGAGGCCCTCCCCCGTCATCGGAGAGCTTCAAACCAGCAGCCGTTAGGCTCGACGTGGCCGCACTAGGCCGCATCCCTTCCCCAACGTCCCCCGCGACCCCCCTCTTGGCCGACACCCCCCTCTCTCGTTCACCGGTACCTCGAAGGGCCTCGCCGCCGCGCCGCGCCTCTTGCTGCCCGGCGGGGCTGAGGTCGGCGTCGTACCATCCGCTAAAGCGGTTCTCGAGGTTCCAGGCGCTCTCGCCGTGGCGGACGAGGACGAGCCGGTACGCGGCGGCCATGGCGGGCTGAGGGACCGGCGCGCGCTGCTTCTCACGCCGCTGCCGCGCGCGACTGACGCCCCCGCTCGGCCCCGCCCCGCACCACGCGCCACCGGTGGGGGGAGACGCATGCGCCGAACGAGCGCCAGGCGGAGGCGCACGTACCACATGGCGCGGCCCCGAAGGGCGGTGCGACCTTCAGGGCGTGGCGTCACGGTGACGTCACGACACGCAGTAACACGTAACGCGTGACTCCTCGCCCGTGGCTACGGGCTCGGTCTGAACGGTTCCACAGGGCCGCGGCTTCAGCACGGGGATGTCTGGTGGACTCTTGCTGGTGGCTGCCCCTGGGCCCTTCGGGTCTCCCATCTCAGCCCGATTGGGCACGACCCTGCTGAGTTTCTCCGACCCCGCTTCTCGCCCGCCCGGCCGGGATGCGGCCTTCCCTGACGGCTGCCCTCACTCAAGATGGTGGCTGGCGCCGGAAGCGGAAACGGGGCGCTGGGCGCGGCCGCACGTGGAGCCGGGTCCAGCATGGCGCGGAACGGGAGGCTCCGGTCGGGAGCCGCGGCCAAGTTGAAGCGGTGGCGGAAGGGCCACAGCAGCGACTCCAACCCCGAGACCCGACAGCACCGCCTGGCTGCCCGCAGCCGCTTCTGCAGCCGGCCGGCGGGTGAGGGCAGGGGCGGGCGGGGCGGTAGGGCGCCAGGGCGGGCAGCTCCTGATGTGTGCCCGGCGCTTTCCGGAGGGGTGCGGGGGCGCGGGGGGCTGCAAGGCGGACCTTGGGGACCTCCGAGAGCTGGGCCGGGGGCAGGAGGGAGACCGGAGCCGCTGACAGTTCCGGGAGAGGCGGAGGCAGCAAACCGGGGAGGGCAACTGAGGCCGCGGCGTAACGAATTAACCTCGTCGTGACACCGGGCCTCAGAAGCGGAATGGGGCACCGCATGCAGCAGTTCCTGTCGCCCTGCGAGGCTCCCCGAAGGCCGTGGCCGCACCTCGAAGTGCTGCTGTGGTGTCTGGTGCGGTGAGGAACGTGTCAAACTCCCATTCAAGCACGCACATGATGGGGAAGGCAAACCAAAGTGTGCCAGGCACTGCGGGAGCACTGGCTTCTCCTGGCCAGGGAGATCCTTCTCCTGTAGATGCTGGCTGCAGGCTGGTATCTGGGACTCAGAGGGACATGCAGCATATGTCCTGGCTGTCTGGTTGCCAGGGCTTCAGGTGGAAGAAGATAAATAGGGCAGAGTACAAGAAGCACCTCAGTGTTAAAGCCTTGGCACACCGGGACACGTTTGTGTGGACGTGATGCTCTCTTCCATCAGAGAAGATGACTGGGTTGTGCTCTGGTTTCTTTTCACTGGAATGAGGAGCTTTTTACAGTTATTCCTGTGCTTTTGCCCATTGGGGCAAAGCAGCACCTCTATTCCACATGCTGGAGACAAGCTCCAACTAAGCCAGTCTGGCTGGGAAGGGAGGGGAGCATGGGAGATTTCGGAGTGAATGGCGGAGCAATGTGACTTCGCAGTTCTGACACATCTCTCGCCCCCGCAGAGAAAAGTAACTTGACAGTGGATGCAGTGAAGCTGCACAATGAGCTGCAGTCGGGGTCCCTGCGTCAGGAGCGGGCGAGTGACAGTGCTCAGGTCCGTATGGAGGAGGACAGTGCTGAAGAGGCTGCCACAGAGAAGTCCTCCGGCACCTTCCTGAGCGGGCTGAGCGACTGCACCAACATCACCTTCAGCAAGGTGCAGCGTTTCTGGGAATCCAACTCTGCTGCTCACAAAGAGGTATGGACAGGAGCAGGGCTGGGGAAAGGGGATGTCTGGTGGGGATGGCTCCATGGCTGCGAGGCTTAGAGATGCTGACCTGCTCTGCTGGCTGCTCACAGATCTGTGCCGTGCTGGCGGCTGTGACAGAAGTGATCCGCTCCCGGGGCGGCAAGGAGAGCGAGACGGAATATTTTGCTGCACTGGTGAGTGCTGGTTGTGCAGAAGAGGCACGAGGGGAGCCGCTGCTGGCAGCATGGGTGGGCTCTCAGGAGGGATGGAGAAAGGTGCTCTGCTCGTAGCCAAGGCCCTGAGTGTCTGTCTTCAGCAGAGATGCTGTTGGGCTGCTCCTGGGTTTTTTCCCCTCTTCCCAAGGGTTGGGGAAGGGCTGGCCTGGTGTGAGCCCCTGCGCCCCATCGCTTACCTATCTTCTGTTCCCAGATGACCACGCTGGAGGCAGTGGAGTCCCCCGAGTCACTGTCTGCTGTCGCATACTTGCTTAACCTTGTCCTAAAGCGGTGAGTGGCTGGCAGAGGAGCAGGGAGAGCTACCAGACCCCATCATGGAAAAGGGAGTGGTGCTTTCCTCCCTGCCCAGGCTGGGGAAGGGACCCAGCTAGGGTGAGCTGGCGATGCAGTCCCCCATGTGACTGCAGCTATCTACTCCTCACCCCACTGATATGTCCCCTTCTCCTGCCAGGGTCCCGAGCCCTGTTCTTATTAAAAAGTTCTCAGATGCTTCAAAAGCGTTCATGAGTATCGTGTCCTCACAGGCCTGCAGCAGCTCCACCTCTGCCCTGCGATGGGTGAGTAGCCAAGAGGCAGTCAGCCATGTCAGGTCTGCTGACATCAAGGCTTCTGCTGTAGGGCGGTGCTGGGTGCTCGGCCTGAGGTTCTTGCAGTGAAAGGGAGCTGTCTCTGTGGGGTGATGCTAATGCCCATGCTGCTGCCTTGTCATAGGTCCTCTCTTGCCTGGCCACACTGCTACGGAAGCAAGACTTGGCAGCCTGGAACTACCCCATCACCCTGCAGGTCTATCATGGCTTGCTGAGCTTTTGTGTTCATGCCAAGCCCAAGGTGAGAGTCCAGTGCTTCTGGCAGGAGATGATGCTGCTTTTGGGGTTTGTTTCTAGGGACGGCTGTACCCCCTCGGTCTGTAGTTTGTACTCACTTGGGTTCTTCTTCCTGCAGGTGCGGAAAGCAGCGCAGTATGGCGTGTGCTCTGTCCTGAGGGGCAACGAGTTCATGTTTGGCGATGCAGCCCCTGAGCATCACCCTGCAGCACCCTCCACCGCCAAGTTCTGTGTGCAGGAGATTGAAAAAGCTGGAGGTGTGGGGCACTGGAGCATGGGGTCTGTAGCTGAATGTGGGGGACTCTGCCACAGTGGGAGAATAAGGATTTGGAGGGAAGAGGGGAGATTGCAGCACAATGGTTTGCTGGGGAGGGTATGAGATATCTTTAGGGCACATACGGTATTTTGAAGCTTCCTCAGCCATTCCGTTGCTTTCTTCTTCCAGAAGTCGGGAGTGTTCACCCTGCTTCTGTGGGTCAGCCCCACTGCTGCCAGGGGGGCTTTGCCTTGGGCAGGGCTTTGCCGTGGGGTGCCACAGGCTCAGAGGTTGCTCTGCTCCTGTAGGTGCCAAGGAGGCCACCACCACCCTGCATGTCCTTGCGCTGCTGCGGGATGTGCTGCCCTGCTTCCCTGCAGCTGTGGTGAAGACCTGCTGCGAGACCTTGCTCCGAGTCATGACCCTCAGCCATGTGGTGAGTGTTCCCGCTCCAGGGATGACAAGGGCAGACCCTTTCCCCATGGGCTACGCTCTGGAAGAGATCAAATGCTCTCGGCTGCCAACTGGAAGCCTGGAAATGCAGGATGCAACTGGAGAAGAGCCAGGACAGCTTGCTGGCCTGACTGATGTGGAAGAGGGATGCTGTGCAGATGGGGCACAGTTGCAGCTGTGCTGGGCTTTCCAGGGCAGAGCCTGCTTTGGGGTAGGGGGACAGTGGGTTCAAAGCAGAGCCCCCTCTCCTGACACCGTGTCCTTTGCAGCTGGTGACAGCGTGTGCCATGCAAGCCTTCCACAGCCTCTTCAGTGCCCAGGCCAGCGTGGCCTGCCTGCCAGCTGAGCTCAATGCCCAGATCATCACTGTGAGTGTGGGGTACCAGTGTGGGGAGGGACAGAGCTGACAGCTGCACAGAACCCACCTACCTACCCAACCTTCTGCTTCCACAGGCTCTCTACGACTATGTGCCCAGCACGAGTGACCTGCAGCCGCTGCTGACCTGGCTATCCACCATGGAGCGGGCACACATCAACCTGGGCAGGTGCAGGCAGGGGCCACAGCTGGGCAAGGGGAGAGGTGGCTGCTTGGTCTCTAATCTGGCCTTTCTTTCTTCTCCAGGCTGCAGAAGGACCTGTGCTGGGCTCACCTGCCCCGGCTCTTCTCTGCTGCCATGAACTGCTTCCTCTCCCCACACTCCCAGGTGGTGTCGGCAGCAGCGCAGACCCTGGAGGTACCGCATCCGGGCACCTCTCCCCGCTTGGATGCCCTGGGCCTTGTGGAGGGCTCTGCCTTGGGGCCTGGGGCTTGCTAGGGAGTGGTATGCTCCTCTGTGCCTGCAAGGCTGGGGGTTCCGTGGTCCAACAGCTGTCCCATTTTCCCTGTTTGCCTTTGCAGACCCTCCTGAGTGAGTGCATTGCTCCCCACATGGAGGACATGGGCACTGTCTCCGCATCTGCCCCAGCCCCTGCTAGTCACCTGTGCAAGATGTTCAGGTGAGGAGCAGTGACGTGGGAGGGGCTGTCCCCATGGGTCTGGCTGAACCCTGACCAGCCTCTGCCCAGTCCTCAGTGGGGTCTGGCAGGCTTGGTGGGCACCCTGAATACTGCCGGTGTGACCGTCTCCTTTCTCCTCCCCAGATCAGTGGAGGAAGGGCTGACATACCGTTTCCATGCAGCGTGGGATGAGGTGCTACGAGTGCTGGAGGTCTTCTTTGAGACATGTGGGAAGCAGTGTCATCCCATCATGAGGAAGGTGAGTCAGGCTGGGAGGGCACAGATTCATCCACAGAGGCAGGTGGGGTGCCTGTGTTTCCCCCTCCAGGTGTGGGGTGGGGCCATGCTGTTTGCCCTGCTCAGTTGTCCATGTGGGGCCAGAGCATGCACAGCTCTGGGACACTCAGCACAGGGACATGCAAGGTAGCTGGCATCCATGGGCGGGCAGAGTGAATGGTACGTGCTTGACCTGTCCCCATGGCTTTTCTGTGACTGTCCTGCCCTGTCCCTGCAGTGTCTCCAGTCCTTGTGTGACCTGCGTCTCTCTCCACACTTTCCCTACACTGCTGAAGTGGACCAGGCGGTGGGGGCTGCTGTGAGCACCATGGGTCCCGAAGTGCTGCTGGAAGCTGTGCCCCTGGAGATCGATGGCAAGGAGTGAGTAGAGTCATGGGGTAGCAGCTTTGCAGCTCTCATGTTCCTGTTCAGTCTCCACGCAGTGCTGCAGGTGTGGCTGCTGAGCCTACCTGTGCCCAGCTTTGGGGCTGGGTGAAAGTGCCCTGTGCCCAGCGGCTGACACTGGCAGTGCCCCACACCCTCCTGACCCATGGCTTTCCTCCCCAGGGAGACGCTGGATTTTCCCCGCAGCTGGCTTCTGCCAGTGCTGCGGGACAACGTGCAGGGTGCACGGCTTGGCTTCTTCACTGGTTATTTCCTGCCTTTGGCAGCTGCCCTGAAAAGCAGAGGTGAGGAGAGCAGCATGGTGGGAGTCTCAGCAGTCCAGGGTGTTCTGTGGGACCTCCCTTCTCTGCCATGGGGTGGAGCAAGGCTTTGCAACATCTTGTGCTCCGCTCATCTCCTCTTTCTCTTTTGCAGCCCTGGAGTTTTCCCAGGCTGGCAAGAGTGTGGAGGCCAAGATCTACGACACGCTGCAGTGGCAGGTAACAAGCAGTGCCTGGGAGCCCTGCCATAGTGTACCCCTGGTACCAGGCTGGGGAGCAGTGACTTGGCAAAGACTGTCGCTTCCCACCTTTTCTTTGCCTCCCAGGTCTGGACTCTGCTGCCTGGCTTTTGCACCCACCCCACAGATGTGCTGGGGGCCTTCAAGGGGCTGGCCCGCACCCTGGGCATGGCCATCAGCGAGCGCCCAGACCTCCGCCCCACTGTGTGCCAGGCCTTGCGCACCCTCATCCACAAAGGCTGCGAGACAGGTTGGGGGGAAACAGACACTCGTGGTGGGTCCCTGTCACCTGTGGGAGGGGAGATGCTGATCTGTAGCCCCCTGTCATCCTTTCCCTAGATGCTGAGCGGGCAGAAGTGGGTCGCTTTGCCAAAAATTTCCTGCCCATCCTGTTCAACGTGTACAGCCAACCTGAGGAGGATGGGGGCACAAGTGCTCAGCGCCGCTCCGTGCTGGACACTGTCCGTGCTTACCTGACCATCACGGATCCTCAGGTGAGGGGCCCGTGGGGCACTGGAGCAAGCTGTCCTGGCTCAGGCCAGCTTCTCCCAGCCAAACCCAGTGTGATGGGACTTCGGTGCATGTCTGATTGAAGAGGACAGGAAGAAAGGCTCTGACCAGAGAGCAGCCCCTCCTGCCCTCATGGGCAGAGAGACCTTTCCAACCCACGGTCTGGGATTTCCCAATCTTGCAGTCACATCTGGCCCATCATGCACAAGCTCTTTGTGAATTTGTCCAGGTGTTTTTGGACTCACTGGTGCTTCTGGTCTCCACAAAGTCCTATGGCAAGTTGTTTGCCAGGTGGATTGAAAACTCTTGTAAAAGCACTCCCTTCAGTCAGTTCTGATCCTGATCTCTGTGCCTGCCCTGCAGATGGTGTGCGGATTCCTGGAGAAAGCCAGTGCAAAGCTGACCAGTCCTGAGAGTTCTGAGTTTGCCAGGTAACACCTGGGAGCTGATGCTAATGGGTAAAACTCATGGCATGCTCCTGGTGAGCAGCACTAGGGCACTGTCCTGTGTGGGCTGTGCCACCATTGTGCACTTGATGTGACTCGCAGCTGACGTCCCAGCTTGGTCAGGCAGTGGTAGTGACGCCACAAGTAACCAGCTGTGTGTGTCCTTTGCTGCAGACTCTCCATCCTGGACCTGGTAGTGGCAATGGCACCCTATGCTGATGAGCAGTCCCTGGGCTCCCTGTACCGTACCATCCAGCCTTCCCTCCAGGTGAGTTGGTCCCCAGCCCTGACAGGTGCAGGGGCTGCAGTGGGGCACCTTCTGCTTGCTGCCAGCTTGGACCCGCACTCTGGTGACTGAGCAGTTGCCATAGGGGATAGGTCTCTGCTGGGTGGTGTGGGGTGCTGGTGTCCCTTCAGACACCATGGTGAGGGGCTACCTTGACAGTGGGAGCATGTTGGCTGTCCCTGCAGAGCAAGGAGCGCAGCATGCAGAAGAAGGCGTATCGCGTGCTGGAGGAGGTGTGTGCTGCTCCCCACGCTCCCTGCCAGGCCTTCGTCCGCTCCCACCTCCAGGACCTGCAGGCAGCGCTGCTGGACTCGCTCAAGAGCGCAGCATCCCCAGCCAAGAGGGTGAGAGCAAGGGCTGTGGTGGTGGTCATCAGCCACTGCTGGAAGGGAAGGGATGGGGTGGGCAGCAGGGATAACCAAGTGTGTGTCGCTGGGTGTACCGGTGCTGATCTGTTTCTTTCCCCAGCCCCGGCTGAAATGCCTCTTCCACATTGTGAAGCAGCTATCTGCAGAGCACGAGCCGTTTGTCACTGCCCTGGTCCCAGAGGTGAGCATGGTCCCTGAGGGGCACTGTCTGGTTCTGGCTGTGGTAGTGGCAGCAGTGGTGACATGTCTGTGTTCCTCCAGGTCATCCTATGCACCAAGGAGGTGTCGGTGGGGGCCCGCAAAAACGCCTTCATGCTGCTCGTGGAGATGGGGCATGCTTTCATCCGCTTTGGACCCACCCCTGAAGGTGAGCTTCTGTTCTACTTGCTCAGCCCCACGGCCACTCTGGCCCCAGGGACTCATGCCCAGCATCCTGCTGAGATGGTCCAGGGATGCTGCTGGATGCAGAGTGAGTCGGGGCCTGAGTCATCCCCCTCTTGCAGAGGCTATGCAGCGGTTCCTGCTCCTGATCTACGTGGGGCTCACTGGCTCAGTCACCATGATCAGCTGCACCGTGCTGGCACTGACCCGCCTGTTCTTTGAGTTCAAAGGTGAGCAGCAGCAGGAGGGCTGGGGGGATGAGGCAGAGCCCTCTGGCAAAGGTGAGTCCTGGGAGGAAGGTGTCAGTGGCTGAGTCCCACCATGGTTGCAGATCACCTGGAGTTCAGTGTGGTGGAGCAGCTCCTGCAGAACATCTGCCTGTTGCTGGCCTCCCGCACCCGGGATGTGGTCAAGGCAGCCCTGGGATTCCTGAAGGTCACACTGCTGCTGGTGGACACCAAGCTCCTGGCCAAGCATGTCCAGACAATGGTGAGATCATGCACGGGGTGCCTCGAGGAGGGTGGTGGGGCAGAGCTGCGGCTGCCTTGGGCAGCCAGGGGCATCTCCAGCTGCACTGTGCCTGGGAGCCAAGGAAACAACCTTGATCTCAATGGCTGAGATGGCAGCAAGGAGGCCCCTCTCCTGAATCCTGACGTAGATGTGCCAGAAAAGCCCCAGCACTGCCAAGCAGGGAGACCTCCCCATGGCCCTACCTGGGGCAGGCATGGACAGATGGCAGCAGGGTGAACAAGGTGGCCATGCAGATAAAGGTTGGGAGGCTGGGTCCCCAAGGCAGGAGTGCTTTGGTCTTGAGGGTCTCTGTCCTGACAGCTGGAGGCTGTGGGGAACCTTTCAGATGACATGAGACGCCACTTCCGTATGAAGCTGCGAAACCTCTTCATCAAGTTCATTCGCAAGTTTGGGTAAGCCAGGGCCTCCTAGGGTGGCGAGGGAGCTCTCTGGGAAGCAGTGCAGGAGAAGGTGGGTGCTGACTGCTCTCTGTGTGTTTCCCCAGCTTTGAGCTGGTGAAGGGGCTGCTGCCAGCCGAGTACCATAAGGTGCTGGTGAACATCCGCAAGGCGGAATCCCGGAACCGCAAGCAGCGTGCCCTGAAGAAGGCAGCTGCAGATATGGATGAGGAGGAGGCACCACCATCACAACCCAGAGGAGACAGGTGAAGATGGGCTTGGGGTGAAGAAGGAGTGGCCCTCACAGGGGACTTGGCACTGGATCTGCTCAGCTGGTGCTTCTGGAGATGCTGGAGACATCTCCAGGGCTGCTGTGCATTGTGGGGCAGGCTGCACCCCATGGCTTTTTCCATTTTCCATCATCATTTCCACCTTTTGACCAGTATGGAGGAGATCCTTGCTGACTCAGAGGATGAGGAGGAGGAAGAGGAGGAACGGCAACGGAGCAAAGAGTGGAGGAAGCAAGCACGGCAGAAGGGCCAGGCATGGCTGAAGGAAGGGGAAGATGATGAGCCCCTCAACTTCCTGGACCCCAAAGTGTCCCAGCGGGTGCTGGGTAAGGAGTGGAGCTTCAGATGGGGCTGGGGCGGGACGGATGGGGCAGGGGCTGCTGTAATGCACAAGGGCCTTAGGGGTACAGCTGCCCCGCAAGTGAATCCTTCTCCAGGCCCTGACCCCTTTCTCTGTGAGCAGCCACCAAGCCAGGCCCCAAGCGGTGCAGAGGAGTGAGCCACGATTTCCAGATGTCTGAGGACGGACGCCTGATCATCCATGAAGAGGAAGAGGAGGTGGATGATGATGAAGCCAAAGGTACTGCCTGGGCTGACAGGGGCCGCTCTAGACTTGCTCTGAGTCTCTGAATGCTTTTCATCCTGCCACCTGCATGTGGGATATTGGGGGGTGTGGATGGAAGTGGCAGGAATTGGTATGGCCTTGTGTCACACCCAGTGGCTCTCTTCTGGGCCGCTGCCCAGGGGAAGCAGTCACCTACATCATCAGGAGGGTGCTGGTTCAGCAGGGGCACCCCACTACTGCAACCCCCTCCAGGGGCTAGCACAGTACCAGGGCTCTCCCATGCCCTCATCACGCACTGACCTTGTCCTGTACCATAGGAGAAGACGAGGAGATGGCAGATGTGCTGCAAGATGTGGGTCTCCGCAGTGTGAGTATGGGGCTTGTGGTCCTGAGGAGATGCTGGGGGAACTCATCCTTGCCAAGCCATGGCTGTGCCATGGCAGCTGCAGCTCTGCCCAAGAGGCCAGTGGGGACATCAGGCAATTGCCAGCTTCTTGGAGGGGTGTAGGAAGTTGTCTGGGATAGGGATGTGCTGTCTGGAAGGTCTCTGGGTGACCATGGGAGGAAGCAGGAGGTTGGGGATCGATGGGAGGGCAGAACTGTAAGGACAAGCCAGCTGCAGGGTTCGTGCTGCCTTTTTCTGCAGAAGAAAAGTCAGAAGCGTCGTTTCAAAGAGGAGCCAGATGATGAGGAAGCTGAGGCCGGAACCTATTCTCAGTATAGAGGTAAGTCCTCTGCCTGTGCCCAGTCTGGGGCTCCCCAGAGGGCCAGTATCCATCTTGCTGTGCTGCTTCAGGGCAGCTGGAGCAAAGATCATAGGATCACAGACTGGGTAAGACTGGAAGGGATTCACAGTGTGTCATCTGGTCCAACCTCCCTGCTCAAACAGTGTCATCCTAGAGCACATGGCACATGATTGCATGCAGATAGTTCCTGAATATCTCCATTGTGGAGACTCCAGAATGCCTCTCTAGGTAGTCTGTTCCAGTGCACGGTCTCCCACACAGCAAAGTTCTCATGTTCAGGTGGAACTTCCTGTGCATCAGTTTCTTCCATTGCCTCTTGTCCCATTGCCCAACAGCACCAAGCAGAGCCTGACTCCATCCTCTTGACACCCTCCCTTCAGATACTTACAGACATTGATGATGTCCCCTTTTAGGTGCCTCTTTTCCAGGCTGAACAGGCCCAGCTCTCTGCTTTTGCTTATAAGAGAGATGCTCCGGTCCCTTAATCATTCACTGGACCAGCTCCATGAGCTCCATGTCTCTCTTGTACTGAGGAGCCTGGAACTGGACACAGTATTCCAGGTGCATCCTCACTAGGGCTGAATTAGAGGGGCAGGATCCCTTTCCTTGACCTGCTGGCAGTGTTCTTTCTAATGCACCCCAGGACACCATTTGCCTTCTTGGCCATGAGGGCACTGCTGGCTCACGAAGAGCTTGTTGTCCACCAGGATCCCCAGGTCCTTTCTCTGCAGAGCTAATTTCCAGCAGGTTGGCCCCCAGTCTGAACTGGTGCCTGGGGTTATTCCTCTCCAGGTGCATTTACCTTCATTAATTTCAGACAGTTCTCTGCACATCTCTCCAGAGATTTTGCTTGTGGGAAATGGCCACCCTCTGCTGTCCTGACACCCAAAAGCTGGAGACAAAAACAGGAACAGCTTCCACAGCCTAGAAATGGGCAGGAGGAGCCCTAAGACCCCCTTCCAACACACATTCTCTTTTCCAGCTGGAGGCTCTGGGATCCATCGGCAGCTGAACAAGGAGCCAGCCTTTGGTGCAGAGTACAGATCCAAGGTGAGGGACCCATGGGGTTGCACGGTTTGGGTGGGGGGATGCTTGGACTTTCCTGGGGTGGGAAGCACCGTTTGTGTTGGGAGTCTGGTCTAGTGGCACCAACGTTGGAGGGTATCTCTGCTCCAAGAGGAGCTGCCAAACACTCAGAATCTCTGAATACAGCCAGCCCATTTCAAAGATCCTGTCCTGTCCTTGCCATGGACAGTTCCTGCTCACTGCTCAAAGCAGGTGTCTGTAGCATCATCTCGGTGGGAAATCAGCTCCCAGGGCAGTGTGCTCAGCTGGCACCCCACTGCAACACAGTCTTTGGGATAGCCGGGTGGTGGGGTTGCACTGGAATGGGATGCAGGCGTCTTCCCTGGTGCTGCATCTTCTCCCATGTCGCTGTCTCCCACAGAAAGGTAAAGGTGACGTGAAGAAGAAGGGCCAGCTCGACCCCTATGCCTACATCCCTCTGAACAGAGCTAAACTCAACAGAAGGTGAGGCTTACCAGGAAGGGCACAGGGGTGGGAACAGGTTTGATCCTGCTTGTTGTTAGGGTTTTTTGGTGGGTTTGGAAGCTCCCTGTCATCTGCTGTGCCACTCCTTGCGGAGTCTGGAGCAGCATTCCCGTGCGCTAGGTGTGCCTGGTGCCTGCACCAACCCAGCTTCTGCTCCTTGCTCCCTCCAGGAAGCGAGCGAAAATGCAGGGCCAGTTCAAAGGCCTGATGAAGGGAGCCCAGCGTGGGGCCAAGGCTGGCCACAGGAACCGTCTGAAGTCCCAGCGCTCCTGAGGAGACTCAGGTGCTCAACCTGCCCCTACCCAAGGACACAGCATCCTCTGAGTGGAACAGCTGGAGGTCCTCTTGAAGGTTACTTCCGTTTGTTTGAGACTCCCTGGGAAGCCGCTTTGATGTATTATGGACTGATGGCCCTTCTGTGCCTGGAGAAAGATGCTGGGTTGCCTGGTACAGGCATGAGTGTGTGTGTGTGTGAGAGCAAGTAATATGTAAAGAATTCTCCATACTGATAAATAATCTCTGTTCTTACCCAGCCCAGATTCCTCCTCTCCTTCCCTTCAGAGCTTGCATAACTGTGCTTTGCCTCCTGTCCGCGTGCAGCGGGTCCTTCTGTCGCTGCAGGGCTGCATCCTGCAGGGCTCATGCCAGCATCAGCCTGGACTTGGAGCCAGAGCCCTCTCTCCCACATTGGGCTTGCCTGGAGGCTGCCAGGAGCAGCACTGTGGCACAGAGCAGTGGGGCACATGCAGTAGGGCTGAGGCGTGGAGCTGGCCATAGAACAAAGCCAGAGAGGATGAAGTCCTTACAACCAGCTTTCTTTAACAAACTTCTTGGCAGGCTCTTCTGTCCAAAACTGTGGCCAGGGAATCTGTGCCATGTGGAAAGTGTCTGCCATTTGGCCACTGGACACTTTTCCCATATCCATTTGGACACTTTTCCCATATCAGCCATGCCTGGTGGCAGGGCAGGAACAGTTTGCTGCAAATTTCTTCAAAGTGGCAGGGAAACTGCTACAGCAAACCTCTGTGCCTTGCCATTTCTCTTACCTTTGAGAGCTGAGGAAAGCCCTTTGCTCTGACCACTTCCTGCCAGCTAGACCTGAGCAGCACAAGTAATCCTGGACCTTCTGGCTGCTCAGCCCTGTCACATTGGCCTGAGCATCTGGTTTTGCCCAGCTACTTCTACACTGAGCCCAAAAGATGGTGTTTGTCCAAAGCTGAAGAGAGCAGAGCTGAGGGTAGTGGATACAGGTCCCATTGCTCACACTGTGAAGAACACGTGTTGGTGAATGTAGCTGGCTTTCCCTTCCTCTTCCATATTAAAAAGCCTTCAGCCCTTTGTAATTTCCTATTGTGGCAGCTTACATGCTGGAATTGCAACGCTTCTCAGTTCTCTAATAAGCTAAAGGGATTGTGCTTGTTCAGCCTCTTACTGCAGGCTTCTTTCTGGAGGCCGCAAATCCAGTTTTGTGGCATTCTGATGTGCTTGGCTTTTTTTTTTTTTCCAAGATCTTTTCAAAAGCCTGGGATGGAGGAGGAGCTCTTGTACTGATAGTGGTCCTGCCTTGTCAGGAATGCTATTCCCTTTGTGCTTTCTCATCCAGGGCTCTCACTGGGACCCTTGAGCCCCAGGACCATGTTGAGGTGCTGCTGCTCACCCTGCCAGAAGGGAGCTCACAGCCTGGCCTATGGGACAGGCTTCTCCAGCAGAACCTCGTGACCAGGAGCTACACCCATCTTCCTCAGCTGCCTGCAGCCTGGGCCCGATGCCCTCCCCTTCCCTGAGAGCAGGACGGGGGGAGACAGGCAGCAGTCACCTTCTGAGACACCAACACCTGTAACCTGTGGCTCTAGGCCCAGCAGAGCTATCTGTCTTCCTGCTTTCCCTTCTCTCCTTGGAGACAGAGCCTGGAGAAGGCCGTAGATAATTTATTTAGGAGCTCCAGCTTACTGTATTGTTCTTCATTTGCATGTTGCTGCTTAAATTAGTGCATGCCTGTATGGAACAGAAGAGTTTATTAGCACAGAGGATGGTGTTCACCTAAGCTGGTGTCCAGAGAACAGATTCTACTCAACAACATCTTGTTAATCAGCTAATTAATCATGTAATGCAGTGGAAACCCTCAGCGAGGAGATGTAATTCTGCCTGAGAAGGCTGGCTGCGAGTCAAGCCTGCTCCCCACCAGCAGCTGCCCCTGGCAGGGAGCAGAGCTGCGTCCTGGGGGCCCTCAGGAGCCCTGACCAAGCTCTCTGATATGGGGAAGGGTGAGGGGTGGTGTGGGTCCTGCCTCCTGCAGCTACCTGCCACAAATATTTTGTAGTTATCCATGGAGCACAAGTTGGGGACCTGGAGAGATGATTGGCTTTTGCTGCTCAAGCTGGGAGGTGGCTTGAAGGCTATTTCTTCACCCAGCAGGCTCTTAAACCTTGCAACTTCTTCCCTCAGTACTAGTGTTAAGCTACACTTGCTCATGACATTGTCACAAACGGTTCTTAACCCTTGCAGATACCAGCTTGAGGAGAGGCTGACAGGGCTAACAGGTTCCCTCGAGTGCTGGCTGGGTATCCCCTGGACTGGCTGGGACAGTTGCAAATGCCCACCCTCATTCTTAAAGCTTAAAATCAGGGACAGATGTGCCCCATGGGGCTGTGCCCACCCAACATCCAGATGGACCACCACTTCCTCCAAGCACACTGCAGCGCCTTTCAGGGTTCCCCCTTCCGAGCTGGGATTCCTCACACGTGGTGCAAGGATGGGAAAACCCTCCTGGGGACAGCAGTATAAGAGGAGCTTTGGTGTTTAAGCTGAAATGATTGGCAGCAAGATAATTAAATGTGGAGGTTTAAAATGCCAAGGGACCACTCCAGCTGAAATCTAGTCAATTAAAAAAATATTACATTAATTCCTAGTCCCCTCAGCACTCTGATCTAGAGTTCCAATTGTTTCTAAAGTTGTCTGTCTTTCTGTAGTTGCTACCTGAGCACTGCAGGTGCAGCAAGTGTGCTGGGCCACAGGGACCCTTGCTGTGGGCAAGACAGGTGCTTTCACCCACAAAGGGGAAAAAAAGGGAATAAAACTGCTCTTCCAGTGTCTATGTTCTCTAATTTGTCCTTGATGGAGGGCAATGATAAGAAATATTCAAGCCGAGATGGGAGTTGCAGTTTATGGTGTAACTCGTGCTTCTCAGAGCATTTGGCGCAGCCTCTGCAGCTCGGGGTCCATGAGCCCCAGTGTGAGTTTCCTTGCAATGAAATGGTTGCGGCTCTCGCTCTGCTGCTGAGGCCGAGGCTCGGGGTGTCGGGGTGCTCAGCAGCGCGGGAGGCGGCGCCCAAGGCCTGCGCCGCCGGCCTACAACTCCCAGCAGGCCGCACGGCTGGCCGTTCCCCCACGCCCGCCCCCTCGTGCGCGCGGATCGGCCGTTGCCCGTTCGAACCGGCCAATAGCGGCGGGGCGGTGCCGGCCGCAGCCAATGGCGTCGCGCAGCGCGAGTGGGGCGGGGCCGAGGGGGTGGTGCGGCGGGCCAATGGGCAGGCGGAGCGGCAGGTATGAGATGGCGGCGGGAGCACCGGCGTCCGGCGGCGGCGGCAGGTAGGAGCGGGATTCCGGGCACCCCCTCGCCCCGTCCCGGGCCGGCGGCGTGCCCTCCTCGGCCCGTCGCCGCCGTGTTACGGGTTAGACACCCCGCACCAGGCGGTGGGCAGGCGCCGGCCTGTGCGCCTCCGCCCGCCCATTGCGGCGCTGCCCGTGCAAGCCGCGCCGTCGCCGTCCCCGCTGCCGCGCCGCCCGCCGGTGCTTCGGCACCTTAACGGAGCTCTCGGGCTCAGTGTTCCGGCAGCTATGGAGCTCGGCCGAGCCGCCGCGCAGGCCCTCGGTGGTCACGCTAGGACCCCGTGTCCCCGCGGGCCGGGCAGCGGGAGAGCGCTCCCTGCAGCATCCCGGTGCTGCATTGCGGGGAAGTGCCGCCCGCTTCTCTGCAAAGGGTGAGATCCCGCTCCAGCCGCCCGCCCCGGGCAGGGGTGTTCCCGGGGGGTGACAAGGCGCCGTGCTGCTCTGCCCGGCCCCGCTACTGCGGAGCCCCCGCCGGGCTGCGGCCGGGCTGGCTCGCTCCTCCTGCAGCCGCAGGGCCGGCGCCGAGCGCTTGGCAGTTGCGGGGTTTAGTAGGGTGATGGCACTATATAGACTTGCTTCGCATCCAGCCCTCCTTCTCCTTTGCTTTGTCCGCTCTACGCGCGTTATTCTGGCTTTCCAAACACACAAGCGATGTCAGCTTCACGTAATTCACCTTTAGCACACGCTTCTGTATGCATCACCATTCTGTTACTGCTGCAATAAAATAGCAAGGGCTGCATGAGCACCTCGCTACAGCAGTGTTGTCGGATGACTATTAAAAGGCTGCAGTATCTTTTTTTTTTCCCCTCTCTTTTTTTCTTCCCTGTATGTGTGGTGTGTAGCTGCAAACTGAGTATCCTCTGAATGGTAATTCTTGTGCATAAATAAATATAGTTGAGGACTGATGCCTCATACCCAGCCTGATTCACAGTTGGTGCTATCCTTTTCTCTGCTGAGTGGGACCCTTCCCGATGGCACTTGCTCTGCTTATCTGGGGGCACTGCTGTGATGCCTGGGTTGGGGCAGAGCATTGCCCTGGAAGGAGGGATGAAGAGATGGTGCTCGCTGCAGTGTGTTTGGGCAGGGAGTGCCTAAAATGCTGGACCTCGTAAAGGGATGAGTATGCTCAGTGCAGCTGATACTTAAAATGCCCTTTTGGATAAAGCAATTTTAGCATGGCCTGGATCAGCCTAAATGACTAAATTTATTTTTTGTCTATGTTGGTAGTTGTCCTTAGGATGTATTCCCCCACTCTTTATCCCCCACCTCTCATCAAGCAATTGTGTTAATGCAAAGCCTGAAGTACAAGTTTTCCTCCAGCACTGTCTGTCACCCACAGGTAGAGCTAGAAAATCGATCTCTTGCTTTACTGGTCTATCACCACACAGACCACAAAGCTTGCTTTTTTCGTGCTTTTGCTCCTGTTTGCTCTCATGTGGAGAGAAGTGCAAGTTAGCTAGTAAAGCTTGTATGCTGTGCGCATGGTATTGTAGCATGCTGACATAAAGACTGGAATTAAAAGCTGGTTGTCCTAAACTCTTTACCAAATGTTACTGAACATGACAAAAGATGATTTGTGTGGGTCTCTCTCTTCTGTTTGTGGTCTCTCTAACCTCTGCCTGGTTCTTCATAACTGAGAATGAAGATTACAGTGTGCCAGAGTGCTCAGTTTCAAAAGAGAAACATCTGTCTGTTTAATGAATGCATTTAATGTCCAACTCAAGCAGTGCCTAAACGCTTTGCCAGGCACTCATGTCGGCCATTTGATATGGCATGGGTGGGATGAGCAGAAGGGAAAAAGCCATGGGTCTGGAAGAAGCTGGAAAAAGCCATAAGGCATCTTGCTCAAGCAGCTTGATAGAGTGGCATTGCACAACTGGACAACAGGAGCTCACATCGTAAACAGGTTATGGAAGGAGACGCAGTTGCCATCTGTGTTTTACTGGCAATAGGAAAATGTTCACTGTAAACATGACTTAATGGCAAAAAATCAAAGTTACTTGCTGAGGGTCAGGCAGAAAAAATGGTTGATTTCAGAGTTAAAGCCAAGTCTGAACACATGGCTACTTTTCTCTGAAGATAGCCTGGGAGCTGGGGACAATCTTATTCAAACATTCCCTTTTCCACAGCCCTCATGAGAATCTTTGAGACTTGAGTTTGACCTCCTACTCAGTCCAAGTCCTGTGAGGTACGCATCTGAACCGAACTCAAGGCCGTGTTGTATTTGCAGTATTTTTGTATGTTTGCATGTAACACCCTGTCCTGTTCCCATCCAGGGTGGGATGGGCTTTGACAACAGGATCCTTGTTCTGCTACACTTCAGTTTATTGTCTGTTTGCGTGAAGGGGGAGCATTGCTTCCCACACAGCCCAAAGCAGCGTCTGGGTCTCCTTGCCAGCCTGGTCGTTGCCTCGTTGCTGTGTGCATATTTACGTGCCTATGAAAATGTCACAGAGCTTTGTTATCACTCCTTTAAAGGTGCCTGGGCACTCAGTTCGGTCTGAAACTGAAGCTCTGAGTGCTGGACGCTGCTGGGAAATCAAATGCCTTGTCCTAAAGGTCAAAAGTCCTCAGCGTGTGTTGGTTTAATAAGTGGCATGAACAGATGGGAAGGAGACAGGGCAGCATGGAAATGTCTAATATCAAATGGTTGCACTGAATTCAAGTCTGTCCTGGAAATACTGTTCCTCTGTATGTTGGCTTGGGCTCCTTGTCACAGCTGAGGCCTTGTATTTTCCAGTTGTTTTGGACCTAGCTCTTTCTGTAGGATCTCATTTTCACTTGCCCTTTAGCTGGAGGCAGGAGCAGGGAGCCGAGGCCCTTTCCTTGCCCTACGCTCTGCTGGGTGCAGGCACAGCCCTGCTGTGCTGCTGCAGTGCAGGCTGTTACCAAATGTGCACTGTGATCCTAGGGGCTGACACCATACCTTCCTGTGTTCCTAAGTCACAGGGGTCTTGGAGTCAGCATGGGCAGAGAAATGGGAGGAAATGTGGCTGCTGAGTGGGATAAATTTGGCTGATGTTTTTCAGAGCTTCACAGGTCTGGTGTGTGTGTCCCTGGCCTCTCATCCTCGTAATGCATTACACTTACTGTGGTGTCTGACGAGCATTGGGACCTTTGCTCCAAAGTGCAAAACCCTCATTCCTTGACTCCTGGCCTTTCTCACCTCTACACTAGGTAATTGCAATTAAGCTATCTAGAGTTTCCTCATAAATTTTATTTTCAGAAACTGTAGATAGCAGGGAATGTGATAAGCTGCTTAATAATTGCCCGCCAGCTGGCTTACAAGAACTTTTAATGTGTTTGCTTTTGGCCTATAAAGCTCTAATAATTTGGAGTCCAGCCAAAACATCCTTTCTTCTTGAGCGGTAATGTGGCAGCTCTGATTTTCAGAGGCAGGAATTTCTCAGGGGAAATGGCGTTAGTTTTCCTTTTTGTTTTTCTGGAGCTCATACTCCAGGTTGAAACATAGCTTTATGGTTTGGGACTTCCATATAGGCATTCCTACAGCCCTGCTTGCAAGCTGTCATGTAGCAGGAGACAAGCATGCTGTGGCTTTCCGTGCCTTGGAGAGTGGGAAGCCTTTTAGGGAACTTCCTCACAAGCTCTCAGGGGTTCCTGGAACTCTCCTCACGCACATGCCACTCTGCATTCTCTTGAGTGGCCCCTGGAGCAGGGTATAAATATATCAGTTCCCTGGGCTCTGCAGTGAAACAGAGTTGATCCAGACAGAGATGAACTGTCAGGCAGGATGGGAAGAGAAGCTGTATCTCACCAGAGTTGCATAAAGTGACACTATAGGTTATTGTCATATGAATTCTGGTATCTCTGTGCCATATTCCAGTTTTTGACATCCTAGCCTGCCCAGATCCCCTTCAAAAGCCCTAGGCCCCCACACTGCTCAGTTTGGTGAGTTAATTGGGCTGCTTTGTGCATCTCTGTCTCTCTGGTACCGCATGCTGTGCTGCTCTGTGGTGGGCCCAGCCTGTTTATCTGTGTGCCTCGGCAGCCCTGACCAGATGTCACCAGCTTATTTAAATGCTGGCATGCATCCAGGTGTTCCTCATCACAATTCCAGCTTGTAAGAGTTTACACATCTGGAACAAGGGATGTGGCCTCTGACATACTCAGTGGTGTCTGCAGAGGATTGCTGATGAGGAGGGATTTGATGTGCTGTCATCCTTTGCAAACACCACTGTGATACAAAACACAGATGCAAGGATGCAGCTTGTCCACTGCACTTCTGGAGCATTGTGGAATTACAGAAGTGTAGTGAACAAAACCAAGAGCTGTGATTCCTGGGTACCTTCGTCCTCTGTATTTGCCAGGCTATGACTATAAAACCTCACCAGCAGTACTGTGGGGAGCCGGCTGTGGGTCCTGACCCAGGTCTCAGTATCCTCTCAGGCCAGAAAAAGCAACTGCAGTCAAGCAAACCTGTGCTGCAGCACACTGTCCTCAAATTGTGGTGCTTTGCTCAAGCACCAGTCTACCAATTGATAGTGGGATGGGATTCCTAAATGTGTTCTGGGCACCAGCTGGTGCTACCAATTTTGGGTATCATCCTGTGGGAGGGCTGGAGGAAAACATCCGTCCTGCCTTGCTGGGTTGCTCTGAGTTCCCAGATGGGTTGCTCCAATAGCTCATTAACTTTCCTGTGTTGTTTTTGTGTAATTGCTTGGTGTTTCATGCCAGAAGTAAACCTGATTGTTATGGATTGCTGTCTATAGATGGTAGTTCTGCTCTGACCTGGACACTAGCTTGGAGCTACTGGACTGAGAAGCATCTAGATGGTGTACCTTTGCTGGTCTCTGAACTCCATTCCATCCTGCCTCTGAAGGATGCCCTAGGGCTCTTACCTTCAAGAGTAAGGATAACAATCAGAGGTGCATGCAGCAGTTTTGGAGTGCTAGAGGCCAAGGAGGTATAGGTAGGACTGGGCCATGCCTCTTACAGACTTCCAGTACACTCAACATGGGGAAGTAAAGAGGATAAAGGCATTTTAAAATGAGAAGAGCATGGGAATGCTATCATTGCTGGCAACTGGAAAGTACCCACTGGCACACTGGGGATACGGCAGACACGTTTGGTGGGAGATGGCTGTGGGGCTTCCTCAGGCTGCATCCCACCCTGCAGTGAGGGTCTGGATGTGCCACACAGTGCCCTGTGGCACTGCCAAGCTTCTCCAGCTCCCTGGCACTGCTGGCTTGTTGTCTCTGCCTCACCAGCAGCTCCCAGCCAGTGCGTGGAGCTCAGCTCTTGCCTCCTCAGCCCCATGTCCCAGCCGTCCCTGCCTGATAGCTTTCAAACCAGCTCCTTTGTGCTCAGTCCCATGTCACCCCTTGCACAGAAGCTGGATTTCTTCTAAATGTCTGCAGTGTGACCTGATTATTTTTCCTGTCCTTCCTCGCCCTCCTTTTTAATAGTGTCTACAGAAAAGCTGGCAGAGTTCAGTTATATATCAGTCATGCTGACTGATAGTGCTTCCTCTTCTCTTGGGATTCCTTCTCTTTTCTGTCCCTCCAGCATTCATTTCAGATTTAGCTATCAGCCCTCTAAAGACAGGGTATTGCCTTTGTTCTGTTTGTACAGCACGGAGCACAGCAGAGTCCCCAGCTGTGACCGAGGTTCCCAGTGCCACAGTGATAAAAGTGAGCAGATCAGTAACGAGAAGAGGCAGCTGCTGCCATCTAAAGAGATTCCGTTTTGGTGCTGGTTTCAGTGAAATCAGGATTGGATCTAAGTCTCTTCTTCTATTGCTGCTCCCAGTAGGAGCTGATATTAAAATAGAGACACAAATGCATTGACGGTCATGAGAATCAGAGCAGCATTCCTATTTAACACTGTTCGACTGTGTTAGTCTGATCTTGAGGCAGACATACGAGCTTGCAGATCTTTAATGTAAAATAACTGGATTTCTCGTGGTAGCTGCCTTTCTGCATTTTTTATAGGGTCTTGGGTAGTCGGCTGAGCCATCACAGAGCATGGGAGCATCCGGACCTGTGGTGGTGGCACTGGGAAGGACACTTGATGAGGAGCAACGCAGTGAACGTGCAGTTCCTCTCTAAGGCAACCCTTGGTTCTTTCCCTCCTAGCACTAGAAGGCATCTGGATGCTCTGATGTTGTGATGGCTGATTGAAGTACTGCTTGATTGACTTTAAAATATTCCAGTGGCTATTATTAAAAATATCACAAAGAATTCATTCAGGTCAAACTTGAGAAATTTCATGCTGAAATGCAAATTTCTAGATGTTTCACATATATCAAGCTGTCTTGCTACTGCTGTTTTCTTTGACACTGGTAATGTATTGCATTTTCATTTTCTTCCAAAGCACAGACCCCCACCCCTCCCAACCCTTTTATCTTTTCAGATAGGTCCATCTCCTCCAGGTTCTCATCACAGATGTGTGGCCAGTGTTGCCAAGATCTACTCTGAGTCCTTTACTGACACAGAATTTGCATTCATAGATGATAGCAGTGACATGGATAACCAATATACCTGATTTCCAAAAGGTGGCCAGGAGTTGCATTAGTTCCAGGTTGTTGAGCACAGGCTACCATCACATAACAGCAGCTTTCTTAGCCAGCTCCTTGCTGTTTAAATTGTATATTATTATCTGGTTCTCATAGCCAAAAGGCTGAATCACTCTGTGTAAGCTATTTAAATGGGAAGAAAGCAAAGCAAAAATTAAAAAGGCAGTGTTATCTCATAAGGCTTACTTGTGTCGAGGCTAGAGACAGTAGGCAGGGATTGGCACCCACTGTGCTGGGCACTGTGTACTCATCACAAAAGGACTCTGCCCCTAAAGACCTTATGAGTATAACCCTGGGCAAAAATTACTGCGTGTTTTTCTTGACATTTTTCAGAGGCAAATCAGTCATCCTATGAAGAGTTAGGGTGCCAAGTCTGAGGCCTGAATGTGATCTTTGTTACGCCATCTTACAAGAATGTCAGTCTGAAGTACAGCCCTCAAAGCAACTTTAACTGTGAAGTCACTTCTAATGTCTCTGCAGCCCATTCCCATTAGACTACTTTTATTTTTTTATTCTTTTTTAATCTAGGAAATAATTTGTCTTCTAGTCCTTTTGTACTTAAAATGATTCCATATAATTCCACTATGGTTCTTTCATCTCTTTGCAAAATCTGGGATGGCTCCTATCTGGCTCTGGAAATACTGTCTTCAGACATCCTCATTAATTGATTCCTTACTCTGGCACAACATAGGAAACAATGCTACTTCTCCCTCCCTGGGGAAATCCGAGCCTGCTCGCATCTGTCCCATGTTCCTTTGTGCTTAGCCAGGCAGAGAATTGCTCATGTTTTGTGTTCTTCAGCACTGCCTGCTTATCACCCTGCACTTAGTATTTGGTAGCAGCCTGGCTCTTTCTTATAATCTAAAGATTTTGTTATTATAGAGGGAGATTTTCTTCTATTATCTGCCTTATTTTCCAAAGCTCTTTAATCCTTTTACTCCTATATGGTAAAACTTGTCTACTGTGGTGTGTCTGAAGCATTAGGGCCTTAGTGATGACACACAAAGTGTGCAGAATGGCACTGGAGATGGATTTTGCCCACTGAATTAGACACATCAGGCTCCTCTGAAATCTTTAGCTTTCAGTGTATCCACTTTCCCAGCTAGACAAACACAGCAGATGCCTTGCCCCAAAGGTAACTCTTCCTTTACTTTCTTTCTTGCCTTCTGTTCTCCTCATGCTCTACTTCATGTTTCTTGAACCTTTCTTCTGTCCCATGTGTGGACTTAGAACAATATCAAATCTGTGAAAGCCACTAAACCAGCTCCATCTCACCTATCCAAATGCAAGCTTGTTGCCACGTGAGCTGATCTGCCTACTTGCACAGCTCTTGCACCACAGGTTTGATCACCAGGTTTTGGCAGTTAAAGTCTCATTTTTTCCTAGTTTCCAAGGCATTTCCCTGGCCTGGATCTAGTTACCTTAGGGATTAATTGATCCATCATGATTTTGACCTCCTGCACCATCCACTCCCCATGAAATGATGGGGCTGTCATGCCTGAAGCGAAAACGTTGTGTGTGACAGACAGCTTTCTTTGTGACTTGGCTGGGATCACAGGCTTCGCCTCTGAAGGATACTAGAATGGCAAGAATCTCAGCACAATATAGGACCCATTTTTTTTAATCTGCTGTCTTAATCACAACCCTATTAGAACAAGGTTTTATTATTCATTGGGATTTGATTATATTCATGAGACTGGAGAGGAAACTATTTATTCCTTTATTTTATTGTCTTTTGACGTGTCGTAAAGCAATCTGAGATCACAGCATATAGAAAATATAACTCTGTAATTGCAAGCAAGGCAAAAAAAAAGGCAATAAACTCCATGAATACATGTTTGTCTCCCCTTTATATAAACTGTGAGTGTAGGTAGAGTACATCCATCTCTCTTTTTTAACATGAAAACAGCAGATGGGGCACATGGCTCTTTCTGAAGGTTATGGTGTGTGCAGCAGTGACGATTGGCAGGGTTATTGTGTGTAAAGCCAGTGGGGGCTTTATCTTTGCTCAGAAATAGGGGTTTGCTTCACATTTCCATTTTGATTAGCAATAATGATACAAAGGCAAATTTTCTGTGCAAGGAAGAGCTGCTAATAAAGTGACCTTTCAAAATTAAGTAGCTCATTGAAGTGCCGTATCACAATAAGCGTATACAAGGCTGGTCCCAGCTGCAGCAGGCAGGGAAACTGGACGGGAATCCAGAGAAACGTGGAACGGGAATCCTGAAGTGGATGAAGGCACATGGTGGCACAGTAACGGTAGCAAGGAGCAATTGCCAGGTGCTGTTTCCAGCTCTGAGGGGCTGATCTATGTGCTTGTCTTTGAAAGGATCTGAAAGTGTGAAAGGCAGACGCAGAGGGTGTTTCTAGCAAGGTTTCTGGGCACGGGGTTGTGCAGTTAAGGGACTTGGCTGTTGTCCTGCCAGTGCCGTAACATCGGTTGTGCTTGGATGCTGTTGGGAATGTGTTTGCATGGCTTTACTTATGGTAAACACAGGGTAGACTTGGAACTATTTTGTGGATTCCTCTTGGATACAGGTGGAAAGCACTTAATACCACACTGGTCCTAATTCAAAACCCTGGTTTCTATGTAGGAATTATTTGCAGTTAAACTCCAGCTACGCCGCCTTTGGCAAGAGACATGAATCAATTTGTCCAGCTTTTCTTTTCTGTTTTGTCCCTGTGTGAAGGCTGATGCCCAGTGTGTGCCAAGGGGGCCTTTCAGACCCAATAATGCGCCCTTGTGTCTCGTAGCATGCGTGGAATTTGCATAGGCTGTGCTGGGACAGGCAGGTTTCTTTTGTTGCTGGAAACAAGGAGCAAGTTCTTTTCCCTGTCTCTGCTTCCTAATGCCTCTTCAAAAGCTCTCAGCACTCATGTAAGAAATTTACTTTTTTCTATTTATTTTTGCATTAAATGTTGTAAGACTTTGTGCGACTTGTAACACAGGCTGTGCAGAGAAGTCGTATCAGTCAGTGCTAGTTGACAAAATTGTTTAATTTTCTCTCTGTGAATCTAGATATCTAATTGTCAGAGGGAAGAGATAATCTGTGATGCTTGATGTAACTGCTGCAAAGTATTTGCATATCTTCTCTGTGGGGAAACAAAACTGCTAGTGAGTGAATAACAGTGCACGGATCATTGCAGGCAGGGTCACTGGGCCTATACACTTGCTATTAACCCTTCTCAGGATCTGTATTGCCACAGAATGAGTTGTCATGGGTTTCAGGCAAAGGGCTTGCTCCACATTATGGGCAGAGCTGGCACTCGTTTGTGCATTGTAGCCCTATGCAATGAAATGCGAATATGATCAGATCAATTGGCAGTTGCTTTTTGGCAGCTGATACCTAATTGTTGCATTTTGGTCGTGATTTATTGCAGATAACAAACTGCTGAAAAACAGGCTGGGAGGTGCTCAGCAAAATATGGCCCCCATTTGGAGTCGGCAGTGTGCTTGCTAGGCCACTGAGCCAGGCAGCTGGGAGCCTTTAAGAGCTTTCTAAAATTTTAGATGACCTGGCAGATTGCCTTGCAGTCTGCCTCACAGACCTTCTTCCTCTCCATCCTCTTGAAGGCATCTTTGGCATCCGTGGAGAGCAGTGGCAAGGGGAGGGGGTTTGGTATGGATTCTCACGATGCAAGAGTTGCTGAGAGCCTCGTTTCCTCTTGTTTCAGCAAGTATCTTTCTTCTTGTGGAGCCTGAGTCCCAGCTTCTGTTCTCTTATTCTGATCACGCATCCTGGAAATCCTGGAGATAGTCTTTCAGGTCAAAAACGTACAGCAGTAGCTCAGATAACTGTTGGGTTCACAGATAATGTGTGGAGGTGGACTGGAGTTCAGATGACTTGCCAATATGTGCTTTGATGTCCCCCTGTCGTGAGCTACTGTCAGTTTACATCAGAACAGGAAGGTGCTGAGGTCTCTGAATTGGTAGTGAAGGGTTCTGTTGTTTGAGACAATGGACGTGGGGTTCAGTGGGCTGCAAATGCTTTCAGTGGCAGCTGTGTTGGGCAGTGAGCAGGGATGCCCAGCATGGTCTGAACACAGTGGTATGGCCTCTACCCTTCAGCAATGAGAAGAGGAAGATCAAGGTGCTCTAGCCTTCTGTAGAAAAGCCTGTTTTGAAGGGAAAGCCTTTATGGGTTCGGGGGTGTTCACAGAGCACTTGCAACCCCTCAGGTGCCACACTGCATCTAAGGGACTGACATGATCCCTGGTACATAAGCACAGCATCCGTATTAACTGTGCACTTGGCAGCTGCTCTTGGAGTGACACACCCATTCCCAGAGCCAGGCTATCACTTTATAGCTGAGTATGAAATCAGGACAGTAGCTCATGACTGGAGAATAATGACACTAATCCTCACCTTTAAGTAAAAGAGTGATGGGAGAAGCAAGCTGGGCAACTCTAGCCTGTGGGCTTGACTTCAGAAACATGCAAATGTTTGAAACAGTAGTGGGAAGATGGTAATGGAAGACCTAGAGTTAGATGGAAACTGGGATAAAATTTAAGGATGAGCATTAAGAGTGCTGATTGACATGAGATATCTCTTTGATAACTCTTTGATTTGATTTTAAACATGGTAAATGTACCTATCCTCTGGTAGGGTTATGTACCTGTTCTAGATAATCCTTAGCAGAGCAGTGTCTCGGGTGCATCCCTTTTCCCATGCCACATGAGAAGCTATAAAATGAAGAAAGTAGGTGTCAGTAGAGAAGAGGGAGGTCAGATAAAAGGCATGAAGGGATGAAAGAGAGGTAAGAACTGGATGAGCTGAAAAGGGATGATCAGGTGAAAAGTTAGTAGGGGTTCCTCAAGGACTGATGTTGCATGGCTCATGACAATGAGTTCTCACTTGCTCCAGACTCAGAGTTCGGAGCTGGCAGAGACCAGTAACCAAAGGGTTGGCAGCATGTCACCTGGGAGCATTTGACCACACCCACAGCAAAACTGAGGGTTCAGTGTTATTGCACGTTTATGACCTTAAAAAGAAAGTCCCAAGACATGGGAGCTATCTATTTGTTGATAGAAAGGTAGGTATGATAGAATGGCAATGGGAACTGATGAGTGTAAGCTGGCCATGAAAAGACTTAGATTGTTTTTTAGACTTTCAGGCCACTGGGAGTGAATTTCTGGGGAGGAGGGGAGATAAAACCAGACTTATTTATAACTCAATAAGTTAATGTAAAATATTGGGTGTGTCTCTGCCAGAGCTAGTAGAATGTAGATACAGTGAAACAAGTAGTAGAGATGTAGATGTTGTGAAAGTTTTCATTGGGTGTTGCCTATGTCATCATCATGCTATGGAGTGCTAGTCTTAGGCTGTGTTGTACAAACAGTCCAGAAATTATTTTGCTCCACAGGGAAATGTAACTGTGCTGTGCTGAACACTCACCAAAGTCAGACAGTGCTGTTGGTGTAGACTGGTAGCTCCTGTGTCAGCAGATGTCTCCTTCAGGGCAGACCAGCTGGCTGTAAAAACCAAAGTGATGAGGAGTTACTGTATTTTTTTTTCCCCTTTCCCTTTTTACAGTGATGCCATCTGCAATTTTGTCATCTGCAATGACTCCTCCCTCCGTAGCCAACCGATCATCTTCAATCCTGACTTCTTTGTGGAAAAGCTGCGCCATGAAAAACCAGAGGTGTTCACAGAGCTGGTTGTCAGCAACATTACCAGGCTCATTGATTTGCCTGGGGCAGAGCTGGCCCAGCTAATGGGAGAGGAGGACCCAAAGCTGCCTGGGGCAAACAGCACAGCCTCTGGATTTTTTCGTTCTCTGATGTCTCTGAAGCGCAAGGGTGAGTATGGATGGCATGAAGTCTGGTGCCCACCTTTAGAGTGATGCTGTCATCATTTGTTACACTTAGTTTACAAAACTTTCAGCCTCTAGTTTTGAGCTTGTGTGGAATGCTTGATACTATGGTTTTGTAATCTCTGGGGATGCCACTTCTAGAAAGGAGCAAAAGAGGCCAGGAGATTGATCCCGGAAATGCCCTACACTTTGAGAATACCCTTCTTCTGGGATTATTGCTGTGGTGTATGTCAGGTTAGCTTCAGTGGGTCAGCTGCCCACTGTGCAGCTCAGAAATCTGTAAACATCTTCCATCCAAATGCCAGTGCTGCTCTGATTCACATCCCAATCCAGTGAGCCAGTGACAAAGCTCTGCAGACTGACTGATGAAGCCCAGTTTCAACTCTGGGAGGTGACACATCTCTCTCTCTCTCTTAGACAAGCATTCTACCTGAGTTTTCTTCTTCTAAACTGACTATTCTTACCTTCTCTCAAGTTCAGCTGTCTTGGTTGTGAAACATTAGCCCCAGGCCCTTCTCAGAATTATTCTTTTGAGTGTGGATGTGTTCAGATGCTTTCCTCTTCAATGGCTGGCATTTACCACTCCGTTTCATTGAAACTAAGAGGGTGTTCTAGGTGTGTGCATGTCTTCTCCCACCTTTGCCCACACTCAAGGGGAGCCTGGTTCTCCTGATAATTTCAATTCATCTTCTCACTCATCTAGACAGAAGCAGCCTCCATCTGGGCCCCTCACATTCCTCCTCAGCTCTGGTTTCCCAGCTTAGACTGGCTGGCTGCTGGCAGAGAAGCTGTGAGCTGCCTTCAGATGTTGGCAGCCTGAGGGTGAACACTTCTGATTAGTCTTCATTTGAGCAGTTCTGCTATTGGGAGTATCTCAGAGAAGGGAACTATTGCTATGGCATAGTTTGACTATGGCTTTTTTCTATCTTCATCCATTATATAATTTCTCTAAGTGTTTCTGATTCTACCAAGCCTATTCCTCCATTGTGTTTCATAAGGACAAGCTCTGCAGCCCCACTGATCAGGCAGAATTTTCTGGTGCCAGCTTCAGCCCTCCACCTCTGTCTCATCCAGTAAGAACCCTGGTATATACACTCGCCCTAGGAGAATAAAAGACTGCAAATCAAATCTTTTAGCATCCGTAGATAATAATTACTTAATATTGCCGTGACTTACTTTGCTGCTCCATAATAACAGTTCTTCGTGCTGCCTCTAAACTGAAGTTAGACTGTGCTCATACCTGTTACTGCTCCTGCCTCTTCGCAGAGAGTAACAGGACACCTTAAATTCAAGCACTTGCCACTTGACAAACAGAAGTGAGTGAGTAACCAAACTGAAAGTGTTTTCTTAGTGTATATGGAAACCCCCATGTTCTTGTCAAAACCTTCCAGCAGGGGCTGGTGAGCCTTCTCTAGCTCAATTTTTTTATTAAATTATTTGTACTCTGCTGGAGCACTGCTCTTATCAGACCTGACATCTCATGCTAACTCTCTTCCCCAAGAGCTCTGCCTTCCCCCATTCAGATGTCTCCATGGCCGTGTGTCACTACAGCTAGCAGATGTTTCCAAGTCTGCTGGCTGCACTCCCAGGCTGCAATGGCAGTGTCTCCCAGCACTGACAGGCACTGTCTGTGAACTCCTTGGCCAAACTCTGAGAAAAAGAAGTTTGTGCCTACAGAGAAAATCAGTTTCATGTACTGTGTGTTTTATCTTGGAGCCATAATTTGTTTTTCTTCATGTTATAGACCAGCTAGAACAAACAAGTTTTATTTCTTCAAAGCCAGAGGCCAGGGACCATAGAGCTCAGAGCTGCTCGAACTGCAAATACTTACAACTTCTTTGAGCATCAGGAAACTCAATCTCATGCTGCTGCTTAGTTTCAGAAGCAATCGTACAATAACATCTAAGCCTTTGTAATGCAGCATCCATTCTCCAGACATGTCTTTCAAGTTTCTTTGAGAATCAAATTCTCATTCAGATACCAGCTTCTGACTTCAAAAATAAATCGAATTTGTCAGGCCCTGCATGTCTCAAGAAGATGTATTTTCCTCTTCTATTCCTGGCCACTATTGATTCTATCTGTCGAATGTCTAATGAGTTTAGTTTTCTTCAAGGACAAGAATCTTTTGCCAATCATTCTCTCCCTTTGCACTCAAACCTTTCAGATCTTTCGCGTGGATCAAGAGCTCACATAGCCCTCCTTTCTCTTCCAAGACTGAAGCATGCGTTTTATCAGAGTGAGGTCAGAAAGTTCTTGATTTAACAGGAGGCTGGAGTTCCTGGTGGCTTACCATGTATTTCAGAAGTCCTGGAAGAAAGCAGAACATTCTTCAGGCGGAATAAATTTAGTTACACAGGAAGGCTGCTAGAGAAGTGCATAGGGTTAACCAGGCCTCTACCACATGCTGTGACCATCAACACCACAGAGCAGTAAGATTTGCAGTACAAGAGACCAAAAGCTAGTAAAATCAAAATGAGATATGAGGCGAAAAAAAAAAAGCAAGAGAAAGCTTGTGGGGGAGATAACTTTTATCAGACCAGCCAATGCACTGCTTGGATTGCTGGGCTATCAGCTGTAGCAGTGAGGAGAGAAACCTTCAGTGCAAACGGTGCAAATGTCCAGCCTGCCCTCAGAAGTGACCCATGTTACTGGCAGCCTGGTCATGGAGAAGGGAGGAATATACTTTTCTTACATCTGTTGTCTCTTTGAAGCCTAAGTACAAGGGCAGGACAAACCAGCTCTGTACCTGGTCCCAGTTCTCAGTCCCAGTCAGCATGTTGTGGTACAGTCTATCCAGTATCTTGTCTCCAGTCCAAACCTATATGCATCTGAGGGAAGAAGTGTGGTGCCCAGAGTTCTCGTTGCTGCCAGTGAAGCCTCTGGGAGTTGTCTCCACTTTCTGAGGGACAGATCATACTGGCTGTGTGTGCTTGACAGGAAAATCCATTCACTAGCAAGGTTGCATTTATTAGAAAACACTGTCCTGCTGGATAATCACTGTCTCACCTGGGAAGTCCCTCTCTGGACAAGAAGAGTATTCTACATTGGTTCAACAAATGCCCTTCGGTTAAACGGACTTCTCATCTAATATTTCCTTCCCTGCAGGAATCTTCTTCCTTTCAGCTCAGCTGCTTCCATCTTTTGGGACTATAGCCTGTGTTATTTACTGGAGTTCTGGAGCTGGCAGATCATGCCCAATCTCAACCCCATGAGATGGGAGCAGACTCCAAGAGTGAGAGAAGCCCAGCTCATTGCTTTGCTACTCTTCTTCTACTTTGTTCAGCTTTCATACTTTACTCAGACCAGGGCGGCTGACATGGAAGAGAGATTCACTGGGATGAGGAAATTCCATGTTTTACCCATGCCTGAAAAGGAGGCTAGTGTGAGCCAGTCAGATTATGTCTGCTCTCCCCTGGAGTTCTTATTTTCATCTCCCATAAACTCGTAGCTGCACCTCTTCTTTCTGCTCCACTTCATGTCGAGCCACAGTGCGGATTAATCTGGATGTTTCTTCCAGTATCTGGAGTGTAACAATGCGGCAGGCACCAAGGCCATCCAGGCTCTTACATCTGCCCTTCCCACTTTGCTCTTTTCATAAGGTCTAGGCTTGCCGATTCCACGCCATTTAAAACTGAAGCATCTGTTCTGGTGTTTTTTTTCTTCAAGGGCTAGAGAATATTTGCTTTAGCTGATAAAAGCTGTAATTAAACTGAGGTAAGAAGCAGGATGATGAAGCCCATGTGAGTACAGCATGGTGAGATTGAAGTGACTTATTTTGGAGTGTTTGTGATATCTCACATCTGTCGGGTCCTTGTGACCTTCACCCTTAACATTTTGGGGCACTGGTCTTTGCACGTTGAAATCCTGTTCTTTGGGGAGCATTCATTTCTGTGGCTGTTGGGTTCTGAGCTGCCTGAACACGTTGTCTTCTGTTCTGCAGAGAAAGGGGTGGTGTTTGGCTCACCGCTGACAGAAGAAGGCATCGCACAGGTTTCCCAGCTAATCGAGTACCTGCACAAAAGTAAGTGGCTCTGTTTGCTGTCTTCCTATGCCAGTAGGTATCTATGTGGCCCACCTCAGGTCTCTGGTGCAGACAGAGTGACAAGCTCTGAGCTCTCCAGCAGCAGGAGTTTGGGACTGCACTGGGCAACTGTTCCCCAGAGCTGCCTAGCAGAAAGGTTGGTCTATTTCCCTCTGTACAAGGACTTTTTCTACTGATGGGAGCCAGCTTGAAGTCATATCTCTGAATACAGCTCACTGAGATTTGCTGTCAAACTCGGGAAAGAGGAGGGAACTGCTTTAGTAAGAAGGTGGGAATCAGCCTCTGATTACTCAGTGCCCTTTTTTCTCCCCTCTGCCGAGCAGATCTAAGAGCAGAAGGCTTGTTTCGAGTGCCAGGCAACAGCATCAGGCAACAGATCCTAAAGGATGCTCTGAACAGTGGTACAGATATTGACCTGGACTCTGGGGAGTTTCATTCCAATGATGTGGCCACCCTACTTAAGATGTTCCTGGGTGAATTACCAGAGCCGCTACTGACACACAAGCACTTCCATGCCCACCTCAAAATTGCAGGTGAGTGGGCAGCAAGAGGCAGTGATGGGCAGAAGGACTGGAATTTGCCTCGTAGAAAGCATTCTGGGCTGTGAAGTGTATTCCTTAAAGGCAGGGTAAGAAGGAATCTTCCTGCCATCTCAGCCTGGTGATGGAAAGACTGGAGCTGAAAATCTTAATGAATCAGACCAAATCTGTCTAGACCATTCTTCTCTCAGATACCACAGGGGTAAAGCCCACAGTGATAACCTGGGTCTCCACCTGTTTTATGTTCGGGGTTCTGAGCAAGTTGTGGTTGCTATGTATTTAATAATTGTTATTGAACTACCTTATGTGAACTTCCTCCATTTTGCCTTCAAGCCATCACAGCTCTTAGCAGCTCTGTTGTTCTGTGGGAGGAGTAGCATAGATTAACACATCAAGTGGGGAGCTTGGGAGCTGGGGAGAAGAGAGATGGAGGGCCAAGAACTGTGCAGGGGTTTGTAGGAGATCTGCATACGAAGAGGGAAGGGTAAGCAGTTGCAACAGACTGCTCTGAGGGAAGGTAATGTGTGTCCTTCATGTTCTGCCTTGTGATTTGGCAGACTTGACGCTGTTTGATGAGAAGGGGAATAAGACCAGCACTCCAGACAAAGAGCGCCAAATTGAAGCCCTCCAGCTGCTGTTTTTGATCCTTCCCGCTCCCAACCGCAGTCTGCTCAAACTGCTGCTGGACTTGCTCTACCAGACTGCCAAGAAGCAGGACAAGAACAAGATGTCTGCCCACAATCTTGCCCTCATGTTTGCACCCCACATCCTATGGCCCAGAAATGTAAGCAATGCCTCAGTGTCTGTGGGTGGGATATTGCAAGGTAAAAAGCAAAGGCTTGGCAGGAGAAAAACCAAGATGAGAAGATTAAGTATTGACACAAGGGCTGGAGGCTGTAATGGAGAGGTGGGAGCCTCCTGGCAGGACTCAGTCGCAGTGTTCAGCCCAGACCTGCCATGGGTCTCATTTGCAACTTATGCATCTTTTTTTTCAGTAAAATTGAAAGCACAGCACAGTCATGCTTCTTCTTAGAATGTCAGCTCCAGAAAAACCTTGCAGATCTCTCTGCGAGGTTTCTTGTGCTGCTGGTGAACTGTTTGGCCACAGAGTTATCTGATTCTCTTCTCAGAGCAACTTTGGCTCTGTGAGCTCTGCTTTTTGGTGTGCTATGAGCCCTGCCTGCCTGTCACCTCAGAATAGGTCTCCTGCTGTGGCACTGTGTGTGTCTGTGTCCCAGAAGAGACCCTCCTCCTCCCCTTCTAATGGATGCACCTTTGGCTGTGTCTCCTTGCCAGGTGACAGCAAATGACCTTCAGGAAAATATCACAAAACTAAATAATGGAGTGACCTTCATGATCAAACATTCTCAGAAGCTCTTCAAGGTAAGTGTGCTTTGGGGTCTTGCTTTCCTGCCTCCACCACCAGGAGACTGAATGCCCCTTGTCCAGACAGATCCCACGTGTTGAGTGTATATTCTGTGGGCTCTCTTCTGCGGTAGAAGAAGACTTTCTACAAGAAACTGTTCCTTTAGTGACTAGGGAGGAGGTCTTTGCTGGGCAGGCAGCCCTGGAGGTGGCTTTGCCAGGTCAGGTCAGCAGCACGGTGCAGTGTAACACTCCCCTCTGCTGGACACCAGCACCTGCTGCCCGGCAGGAAACCTGGCCCTCGAGGGCAGGTACACACCGGGCTGCATTTGGGTTCTGGCAGGATAAGGATATGGAAGGGATTTGTCCTGCCTAAGTGCTGCCAAGAGCAGAATACCTGATGCAGGGGGGTTGTTTTGTTGTGAACTTCTCTGCAAATGGTCACCAGCCCACTGCTGTTCCAGGCACTGTCCAGCTCTGAGCAGGGTGCTGTGGTAGGACAATGAGGAGCGTGGGGCTTTCAGCAGGTTCCTGCAAGGAAATGTTTCTACAACATGCCGTCTCTTGACTTCTCAGGACCTTCCTGGTCACTGGAGGCATCTGCTCGCTGCAGAGTCCTCCCATGGCGAGTTCCCCTTCTACCTTCTTTGTCAGGCCCCAGTTTGGCCAGCTCAGAGCTGGGGGAATTACTTAGAGCAGGGTTCCACAGGAACTTTTTCTTACTCTGAGTTCCACTTGTGCTGAATGTCTGCATGTAAAGGATACTATGAACAGGGAGTGCGTTGGGGACATGGCTTTGTGTGCCCAAAATGGCTGAGTCTTGATACAAGCGGCTTGTGTGGTATGGTTGAAAAGCAGCTCTTGCTGGAACCACTGTTGCCGCAAGGCCAAAGATGCTAAAGGTACATTTGGCCTGTTCTCTGCTCATTGTCACAGGCTCCGGTGTACATCCGGGAGTGTGCCAGGCTGCACTATCTGGGATCCAGAGCCCACACATCAAAGGTAAGGCCAGCAAATGCAGCGCCTGCCCTCCATGAAAGGGCAGAGGCTGTAATGCTATGAAGGGATCTTTGTGAGTGATAGAAGCTGAAAACAAACCCAGTCATGAAAGAGGATCTGTCTGAGGGCAGGAGCAAGGGAAGCATATGGTGTGGTAGTGCAGGCGGCTGCATTAGGGAAATTGGACAGAGTTGAAGCATCTGTTAATCAAAAGCACGGGGAGGGAAAGCTACGAGCCCCTGTTTAGCAGCAAACCTGCTCCCTGTGCCCAGTACATGCAGCACCTGCTCTTCACAGGGCTGTGCCTTCCAAACAGACAGACATGCCTGCTGCCATGGCCAGGATGCTTGGCAGAAGTGCTGAGATAAAGGCTACTTGCTGCCACTGGGACAACATTTGTGTCTTGCCAGCAAATGCTTCCCTGCCTCCTATAGCTGCAGAAGAGGGAAGATGCATTGCAAGGATCTGCACTGACCCTTCTCAAGCCTGGAAGGGCTTCTGCAGCTGGCATCTGGGAGGGGAGGGAAGAAGCAATGGGGTCACCTTTGTATTGCTGTCACCTCTTCCTGGCACGGGGCCTGCTGATGCAGTGCTGCTGCAGAGGGGTAGGGAAAACACAGCCTCACTGTGCATTCACTGGGGTTGAAGCAGCTCACGAGACTCTTCCTAGGCTGGCTCAGATGGGTGGCTCGTTGGGATTAAAGCATGGCAAGCAACTGCTGTCTCCGCTTTCCCAGGACGACCTGGATTTGCTGACGTCTTCTGGCTCCAAGGAGCTGCAGCCCCTCAAGTCTCAGAAGCGAAGCCGGCTGGACTCTTGCCATCAGGAGGAGACCCAGCAGCGCACGGAGGAGGCACTGAAGGAGCTCTTCCGCCACGTCCACAATATGCCTGACTCTGCAAAGAAGAAGAAGCTTATCCGGCAGGTAGTGTGGGGAGGAAGGATATCCTTGGGGTGTGCTTGTCAGCACAATCCTGGGCACAGGGCTAAAGACAGGGCCTTCCTGAGAGCTGCTCCTACTCCTGGGCAGGCTGGGGAAAGTGGTCTCTGGGCTGTGTAAGGGGCAGAGCTGTAAGAAGACAGGAGGAGGTGTCCTGGATAGTGCTGTACCAAGCAGTGCTTTTGAGCTGTTTTTCAAGCTAAGGACTTGATAGCCAGCAGTTTCCCAGTCCTGATCATGGCCTTGTTGAGCTTCCTCCCTCAGAAAGGGAAAAGTTTCTTCCCCTGTTTCCTGCAGGGAGTGGACAAACTGGTCTCCTCTTGGTCTCAGACAACTTGCTGCACCAGACAGACTGGTCAATATGGTCAGCACCAGTCGCGGCTGCCAGCCTCCAGCTGCTGCCCAGCCTTCTTTCTGCTCCCAACATCTGCTGCCTTTGGTTAATCTGGTAGCCAGCACAAAGCAGCTTTGCACCCAAGCTCTCTGTAATCCTGGGTGGAAGCTGTGGCCTTCCTCTGCTTTCTTCCTCCTGCAGCTCTGAGCTGCTCCTCCATTCTGGGGGGTGAAGCTGAGTTCTGGGACAGCAGGTAGAGCAGCACACAGCAGTAAGGGATGGGTGTAACTGTGCTAACATACTGCCCTCATGTTTCCTCCTAGTTTAATAAGCATCCAACAGCTCTGACTCCTGGCTCCGATGTGCCCACATCCCCAGCACCGCGCCGCACCCGCTCGCGCTCCTTCAGCGGCCTCATTAAGGTAAAAGCAGCCTCTGACCCTTGCTCTCTGCTGTGAGTTTCTGATGTTGCTTTCTGCTTCTGCCTTGCCCTGCCTTGAATGACACCCTCAAAGGGTAGGGACTCTTCAAAGTACTGCCTGCCAAACAACACAGATCCACTGGGGCAGAAAAGGCAGCACAGTGACAATAAGCCGTGTTAGTATAAAGTGTAATTATCTTGAAACACATGGCTGTAGGATCTATGCATCTTTCTGGAGAATTGATTGCTTCCTGAGATGAGATGAGGATTGACAGGGAGCTGTTCATGTAGTCTAGCATGTTAGCACAGGTTTTAGCACATTGTGGGCTGCTTTACAGCAGCATGTACCTGCTTCTGACAGGCTGGGCTCCTGGCCAGGCCTCAGGTCAGCTCCCCAAGCCCTTTACAATTAGGCAGGCTCAGCCTAGTGGTGTGGTATTTCAGGTGGTTCTGCTTTGCAATCTTTGTCCCAGCTTGGCTTCCTTTTTTTTCTTTCCCAGCATCCAACTGCTTACCAGCAATGCATCCTGCTTCTTCCCTTTCTTTTTTACTTTGCACTCTAAGCACTAGCAAACAGCCCTTTCTTCTTACAACAGCGGAAAGTTTTGGGAACTCCAGTTATCCTGGAGAGGAAGAGCAGGGATACCACACCAGAGCCTGTGCGGGTCAGCAAAGAGAATGTCCAACTGGTAAGAGCTGCTCCCAGCACCACTGAAGCTGCTGGTGGGGAAGAGTGCGAGGGGAGTTTGAGTGCAATTTCACTGATCCCTGGGGGGCTGTTCTCTGTCCAAGAGAAGGTTTCAAAGTTTCTTTTGTATGATAAAATAAGGTCCTGAGAAGCTGCTCTGAGGAGAGCAGAGCAGATGGCAAGGGCAGCATCAGAGCAGGGGTGACAGCATGGGGCCCCTACTCCAGTCTTGTCTCACTGGCTTTGTCCTGCCCTGGGGCATTGTCTTGTGCCCCCTTCCCCCTCTCTCACCCTCCTCCACAAGTTGTACAAAGCCTGCTGCCTGTATGCAGTAGGGCTGTCCCATGGCCCAGACAAATCAAGAGTGGATTTGGGTGATAAATGCTCTTTGGTGGTACAGGCTGCTCCCAGGGAAGGCTGTGGATGCCAGTTCATTCAGCAGCTCTCTACTACTATTGCCCTCTCTTGTCCAGTTACAGAAATGTGGCTCTCCAGCTCACATGTCCCAGGCAAAGCAGAAGTCTTTGGAAGGCCAGAAAGAGGTGAGACACTTCCCCTTACCCCCCATTCCTCTTCCCACAGGGATTCTGGTGTGCTGAAACCTGCCGAGGTGACAGCAGACACTCAGCTCTGTGACAGCTATGGTGCCCCAGCTTGTAGCAGTCTGCTCTGTGCTGAGCTGCAGGCAGATGATGTGCTGGAAGCCAGACCCTGAAGGGTCTGACAGCCCTTCTACCTGTGAGTTGGCAGGCTGGCTGTTGCAGGAAGCAGAGGGAAGCTGGCAGCACCGGGTATTGCTAACTGCCTGTCAGGGTGGCAGTGGGACAAGAGGTTGGTGGAGCCCAAGAATGACTGCTGTGTTTGTTCCTGTCTGCTCACTGCCTCGTCTAGAGCTTTAGCAAAAGGTGTGGGAGGCCGACAACAGGGGAGAGAAAGTCAACCTTTTCTTGCATGGTATTCTGTGTTTCAAGCATTCAGTTGCTCTCATTCTCTGCTACAGGAATCCTGTAGACGCATGCGAGCCCGCCTGCTTTCCAAGGATTCGTCATCCCTCTGAATCGCCTCGCGCCAATGCATGGGTGGGGACTGCCCAGCCTCGCAAGCTGTGAATAGAAAATGTGCTGCACTGAGAGGGGAGTGCTGCAGGCTCACGGCAACCCTCACCAACACAGCAGCGCTCTTGAAACGGGACCTTTGCAAGGATTGCAGGGATTTTTCTTTCTGTATATAAATTATATTTCATTCTACTATGGGGCAAACCACTATCTAACCAAAACTTGTGCAGCATGTCTGACCTGCTGGCTCTGGGAAGAGCTGGAGTGCTTGCTTCCAAGGAGAGCCCTGTTCATTGCAGGGCCCTGTGTGCACTCCCAGCTTTCTCTGTAATGTTGCTAGGCTGTATTTTTTTGCTTTTCTGCTCTGAGTTTTTAACACGTTGGCTTGGTTTTGCTTCCTCCCCCCTGTTAGCAGTGAGAATGATGGGCTGCAACCTTTACTCACATCCTGACAGCTAAGCTTGCCTCCAGTCCTCCTCTGGAGGCATGCCCTTCTCTGCTTCTTCTTGGCTCCATTTTGCTCTGTTCTTTCTGAAGGGCTGGAGTGCACAAATGGTACAGAGCATGGAATGGGCCTGGAAGGAGAGGCTCTGGATGCCATCTTTTCAAGTGGGGTCAGGGGAAAGCAGCTTCCCCAGTAAACTTATCCCTCTGTTTCATCTTGAGCTGGAGGCAGCCCTCGCTCACTGCCTTCATGTTTCAGTGGCACAGCTCTGAACAAGGAGTGTCTTGGCTTTCTGTTCATCCAGGGAGGCTTAAGCTGAGCAGAGCAGGAGGCTGACAAAGGCTGTCTGGGGCAGAACAAGCCTAGTCTTTGGAAGTTAGGGTGCCTGGAGCAGGCAGAGTCTTGTGGCTGTGTGTGAAACAGAAAAACAGTTTGAGAGGTGAGAGAGGGCTCCAGCCATTTGTGATCTGCTGCAAATGGTGCCAAAGGCTTTGGCTCAAGGTATCTGGATGGCTGGTAAGGCAACTGGCTGATTAGTTATTAAACTGGGGGAAAGGGCTGAAGCTGGGTTCAGCTCTTTGGTCTGAGCTGCAGAAATGAGATGAAACCTTCTAGATACGGGATAAACCCCAGTCACAGCTGGCCAGTGTCAGCGGTCTCGTTAAGCCAAAGTGCTCCAGTAAGCCAGTCTTGCCAAGAACCTGTCTGCAAGCAGTCTGAGGTAGGATACACACAGGATCACTACTGTGAAATAAAGATTTAATCAGCTGGGGGATCATCTAAACGCTTCTCAGCCCTTCTCAGCAAAGCAAATAATCTTTGGAATCCAATTATATTTGTCTTCTAATCTTTAAGAACCAGCAGCCAGCAGGAGTTAAAGCTCTGTTCTGAAACAACTGGTGGCAAGAAGTGTGAATATTGGGATATGAGCAGGGAGTTCAGTCTGACTGGCTGGAGCTGTCAGAACAGGACATTTGAACCCTTTGCAGCTTAGCTGGAATTTGTCACTTTTTTAAATTGTGATTTTTTTTTTTCTCAAGATACAAATCTTTGTGCTGCTCTGTACAGAGGGTGGTTTTTGGTGCTTTATCAGGCATGCCTGACCCCAGTCTGACCCCAAGTTGGAGCCTTGAAAATATAGGGGGTAGTGGGACTGTAGATGTGTGAGTTGGGAGTTGCTGGTGTTAGGAGCCTCTGTCACAGCAAGGAGCGAGCTGTGGTTCTTCAGGGACCAGACTGATGATGATGCTGTGAGGAAGGGCAGAGGCTGTTTGCTGTGGTAGTAGCATGTGCTTTTTGGATGTGTCTGTAATCGTTCCCTCCAAAGGCTGAAGCTGTCTATGTGCTTTTCTCCAAAGGGCACCATGTGTTTTTCTGACTGCACTTCTGCCCTGTCCCTGCAGCCTGCTGTTTAGCAGAGACTTGGGAATCTTGGCTCTGCCTCTGAGCAGAGATGACGCACAGACAAAGGTCAAGTGGCAGCACAGGGAGAGCTCGGTCTGGTCCTGCTATCTCTGCTCTTACTTGCATTGGGGGCAATTGCTGGGTGAAGCATTTGTTCACTCCTCCTCTCCCCATTGTCCCTACTTGGTGCATTTCATATCTCTTTGTGCAGGTGTCTGCTTGGCAAGGCAGTCTCATTCCTAAAACTAAATACACTGTTCCCATATAGATGAGAGGAGTGTAGCTCTCCGCTGTCCCCCCTTACTGATGGCTCTAGCTCAGGGGTTCTGTCTGGCTTCTGGCACAGCTGAGATTTGTTCAGCTCTAAGAAAAGTTACCTATGGGGCATTGGCCAGGCTTTCTGCATGTGTCAGATGCCTTACCTGCCAAGGGGGTGGGTGCTGTCTCCAGACAGGGTAGTCCCAGGAGGGGTTCAGTGCCCTGGGATTTAGTCTGTGGTGTTGGGCTTGCCATGCTGAGGATGGTGGTGGCTGACAGATTTGGCCCCTAGGACTTTGGCTGTTGCAGTCCCAATGCATTCACACTGTCTCCCAGGCACGGGAGAGTTTTAGTCATGCTTGGATGTCTCGTTTGTCTGCCTTGTGCAATGACTCATAAGGATGCTTCTTCCCAGAGCAGCCGCTAACTGTTCCCAGAGTCTATCGTTTCCAAAGTATTTTTAATCTTTGTCCTTATTTATATATGCTATGTAAGTACTGTTGCAGACTGTTGCCTTTCTGTGTGTTCATGTGAAAACACCACATTAAATGCTTTTATTTTTAGTGGTTTTGCTTGGTGGCTTAAGCAATTTCATTGGGACAACAAGGACTCCAATCCACCTTCAAAAGGAAGGAAATGTCTGCTTAGAAGCCCAGAGCTACTACTCTTAAGTGTGGGGGTGCTTGACGAGGTGCTGCCCACCTTCAGGGATGGCAATGGCCTCGCATGTCACTAGGGCTCGAAAGCCTCTGGGATGCTTGCATGATAGAGGGTGCCCAGACAGGCTGTCTTTCCCTTGGAGATATGAAGTTGGACCTCTTCTTTTCCTGTCTTCCCCCTGCTGTCATCCAGGGTGATGGGAAATCAGGTTTACAAAGAACACTTTATATAAATAATGGATCAAATGAATAAATTTTTCTCTGTAGGGCCATTCTTCTCTTGCCATTCTTGGCTGCTGAGAGAGGATGCTTTCTGCTTGCATTTTCTTTTCCTCCTTCTTAATAATGGCGTCTCAGATTTTATGCAGATTATTTCTCTGTGAAGTTCTTCCACGTTTGAAATGCCCTGGGCTTGCCTGCCATAGCTCCGACACTCATTAACATCCTCGCCATGCAATTCAAAAACAAGCAGGAGAAGGAGCAGCACGGCGTGTTTGAAAGCAGCGCTGCCTTCCTGCGGGCTGAGCCCCGAGCGAGCCCCCTTCTCCTCCGTGGCTGCAGTTGGGTGTCATGGGAATGGTGAGCCCCATGTCCCTGGAGCTCAGGGAGCGGGAGGCGACGGGCCTCTGTGTACTTCAAAGTGGGCATGAGAGTCTAGAGAGACATTTCTCTTCTTGAACATGTTGAACAAAGGAATGCAGAAACTCACAACAGCTATCTTCAATACTGCAAACCCAAATATCGCCCCCCGATAAGCTGTGATTCAAAGTGACAGCTTTATCTGGCTTACATAATTTTAAAAATGAATAGTTTTTGGCTTCTAAAGCTGCAATCCAAGCACTTATGCTTGACTGCAAGTGAAAGGGCAGCAGCCACTGGGACCCAACACTGGGTGAAGGTATATATTTAAAGGGGGATCACTCGTCTCTCAGTGTGTTTGCTTTGGCCTGTTGGTATGTATGCATAGCAGTGGTGTTACAAAGCAAACAAGCAGTGCTCACCTTCATTTCATTAAACAGTTTTTATCTCAAATTGCACAGCACAGACTTGCAAATAAGTTCTTCAGAGTGTCACTGCTATCTAAATCAATTTTTGCAAGTTGTCTTGATTTTTTTTTAAACTGCTCTGCCCTGGTTTGGAGTTGAAATAAGATATTTTCTCTCTCTTAAATTAACATGTGTGGCTGGGAGCTGTCATGTTGCTGCTGCATCTCACTGCCTAGGGCAACAGTGTAGACAAAAAACATGACTACTGCTAGCGATAGATATTGGCACCAGCCAGACCAGTTATCAGGCTTTACAATCTCATTGGCTTGGATTAACTAATATTTTTTCATGGAGTGAATAAATTACCATGTTTAGTTCTGTTTGCTCATCTCCCCAGTGAGGGTTTTGTGTTGAAGCTCATAAACTGTTCAGGCATGTAGATGCCAAGATCTCCGTGCTGGGTCCCACACTGACCTTCCACTTGTGCTGTGGACCAGAGTGGGATCTCAACTGGCCCCACCTCTCTGGCCCCATCCTGTTCCAGCCCAGCTTTGTTCCTGGGGAGTGCCCACACATGAGGAATGTGATGGGGTTGTTTTGAGGCTCCTGTGCAAGGAGCTGCTATCCCCAGATGTGCATCACAGGGTGAGGTTTGGGTGCTTCCCAGCACCAGCCTTCAATTTTAGTCTGGGTCAGAGGAAGACAAGTTTTCCTTTCTCTGCTGAGTCACAGCTGGTGTGGTCATTTCTGTGGCCCCCTCCCCAGTTCCTCCTCTCCCAAGCTAAACCAGCCTCCCCTGCCTTGCTGTTGGGGAAGATTTACAAATCCACCACCCAGCCCTCCCATGCAATGCCTTACGTGATATTAAGATCGTCTCCTTTTCCACCAGAGAGAATTGTGTCCCACTTGATCCTCTGCCTTTGGCTGAAGCTCCTGTGTCACTGGGAATTGCGGTGAATAGAGGTGCCAACCTGTCCTGGCCACCGTGGCTGTGTGTAACTTGGTGTGTGCACGGGTCTTTGATATGGGGGTGTCTGTGTTGACCTGTGGTTGTTTCTAGAGTTTGTTTCTTCCAACCTTTTTGCTTACAAAGTTTGAGCCTTGCTTCCTTGTGGAGCAGGATCTCGGCAACCTCTTGCACAAAAGCCTCTGGCTCCATTGTGCCTCTCCCAGGCCGTTCTGCAGCGGCAGCACAAGAGGGGGCTGGCAGCACACGCTGCGGGACGGGACCCCCTGCCCGCCCCGCAGCACTGGGGGCCCCGCGCCAGATGTGCTGGGGGCAGGCTTGGAGACGCCTGGTTCTTCCTCCCTGGCTACATCTGGCAGATGGAGGAGGTGGGAAGCTGGGACTATAAATAAAGTGAACAAGAACATAAAGAGCACTGAGAAGGCTGGGGAAGGATGTCCTCAAAATCAAAAATCAGCTCTGCAGCTAACCCTTAGCATGGTCCTCTAGCTCTAAAGAGAGTCCCTGCCTGCATCCACGGCCAAGCAGAGCTGTCACAAGGCAAGCTGAACCCTTTCCCTCTCCTTTTCAAATTATTTTTGGCTACTGGCATCCTCTTGCCATTCTTCAGAGCCAGACCCTGATAGCCAGTCCTTCAGGCTCATGCCTCTGGGGCTCGTGCTCCTTCCCGCAGAACCTGTACCCTGAAAAGTTTCTCTTCTACAGTGTGGAAATTTGGGTGATGGAGGCAAAGTGGAGCTGAAAGGAGTTCCCTTGTCCCACGTTGACAGAATCTGACAGAATCTGACTTGCTTTCATTCTCTAGTAGCTTGTGACTCTGTAAGGGCTGGGGAAGGAGGAGCAAGGACACAGAGACACATGCTTGCAACTTTGGGACTGACAAGGCACAGAAAGGCCATCTGCAACTGTGGAAGCACAATGAGCCCAAGCGGGCATGCAGCTTATTGATCACATCCCAGCGTGGGACCAGCCGCCAGCTAGCCATAAATATGGAGCAGAGGCATGCTCATCTGCACCCAGGGCATCTTCATCAACAAAATCAGGACACAGCCTCTGCCTCCCTCATCCATCAGGCTGAGGCACTCCTTATTTCTCAGGTTAGATGTTTTACCAGTGCAGGGATGTCAGTGCAATGGGGATGAAAGGGCTTGGTGGGAACAAGCCCTGTTCCTCTAACAACAGAACACTGTCTCTGCTTACCCTGTGGCCAAGGTCATCAGCTGAATCCTGAAAACCCACCTGCTCTTTCTGGGAGGCAGGGTTTTATGGCAGAGGAGCTGCAGTTTATGGCACCGTGGAGAAATATGTTGGATGTGCTTGGCAACAGCAAATGGAAAGTTAGTCTATTAAACAGTAAATTATCCCTCCAATGCATCTTCATTGAGGAGGGTTAATGAGTGGCTGCAGGTAGAGTGAGTGGGAAAGAGTGTGTGTGTGTATGCACAGCGCGGATGTGGAACAATTGCTACATCTGGGGACCCCGGAGCCCCTGATCCAACAATAGCATTTCCATGTGCAAGGCGCTTCACAGACACCTCCTCGCGTGTGGTTTATTCAAACCAGCTTGCACTGCACCACAGAGCTCCCAGGCAGCTGGTGTGTCCAGCCGTGCTGGGAACAGCATCTCTTCATCTGCGTCTGGGCTGCTTGCTGCAAATGTTTTCCTTGTGGGCTAGAGCTGGTTTTGGGAACCTAGGCTGCAGGGCTCAGCCCCTCTGCTCAGCCATGCCACAAAACAGGGATGCAGTGCCTTGCAGACTGTCCCCCTCCTGCTATTCCACAATTGCTCAAGGCACTGAGACAGACTGGGTTCCCCCTACCTGGATGGTCCCTGTTGTGTTAGGCTGGGGCCAAATCCACCTGCTTGGGAGTTTTGGCATCTCCTGCATCATCTCAGAGCAGTCAATGGATGCTGTTCCTTTCACTTGGTCCCAGTGGTGAAGGTGGCCAGGCAGTAGAGCTGCCCGGCTCCTGCAGTCAGTGGGGCCACATTCACAGAGCAATGCTGGCCATGTTTGCAGGGTGATGGTAGTGGTGTTCACAGGGCAACACTGGCAGTGTCTAGCGGGTGATGCTGGCTACGCTTACAGGGCAGTGCTGGCAGTTTGCAAGGCAATGCTGGCCACATTCACAGGGTGATGCTCTTGCTGTTCGTGAGGGAGGGCTTGTCCCTGGAAAGACACAGGAGAGAGTGCATCCCAGCCCTGCCTGCTGCTGCTGCTAACCAGGCAAGATTTACTGTGATTCCAGTGGCCCCAGCTGCCCACACCACTCTATAATAGACCCATCAAGGGCATTGTCGTGCTGCAGGAGCTCAACAGGTACCTAATGGGGCTGACACGCTGGCCTGCTCCCACACAATGCCTCACTCTCCCAAGCCAAGTGTGTCTGGCAGGACAAAGGCAGCCTGGCCTCCCAGCATGAGCCAAGCTGGCCAGGCATGACAGATGTGGCCCGGGACAGCCCAGCAGCCCACCCTGCACAAAATCTCTGGGGGACACTACGAAGCTGGAGGTTATGGCCACTCTGCTCCCAACACATCTCCAGCTGAGTCTTATGGCCACTGCTCCCCAAACAGGTGTTGCTGGTGAGAGGAAGGGTTCAAAGCACAGCCCCAGTGCAAGGGATGACAGATCCTGCTGCTGGCAATGCTTCTCAGCAGGGAGGCTGGTGCAGGCACCATGCATGCATGCTTGACTTTGGTTTGCGTGGCAAAGCTTTGGTAATTGGGGGACTCCTGTGAGAAGCTGCTAGAAGCTTCCTCCATGTCTGATGGAGCCAGTGCCACTCAGCTTCAAGATGGACTGACTGCTGCCCAAGGCTGAGCCCAGCAGCAATGCTGGTAGCAGCTCTGAGATAATGTATGAGATTATGTAAAAAAGGAAAAGTTTCCACACAACACCAGCAGCAGCTGTAGAGAAGAAAGAATATGTGAGAGGAACAGCTCTGCAGACACAAAGGCCAGTGAAAGAAGAGGGGGAGGAGGTGTTCCAGACACCAGAGGAGAGATTCTCCTGCGGCCTGTGGTGAAGCCCAGGGTGAGGCAGGATGTACCCCTGCAGCCCATGGAGGTACACAGTGAAGCAGAGATTTGCCTGCAGCCTGTGAAGGATCCCGCACCAGAGCAGGTGGATGCTCAAGCGAGGAATGTGAGAAGTCCCTGTCCTGAGGAGGGAGAAACAGCAGAAACAAAGTGTGATGAACTGACCACAGCTCTCATTCCCCATCCCCTTGTGTCACTGGTAGGGAGGAGATAGAGAAAACTGGGAGTGAAGTTGAGCCCAGGAAGATGAGAGGGATGGGGAAAGGTGTTTTTAAGACTAGGTTTTATTTCTTAATATCCTACTGTGCTCTGATTAGTAATAAATTTAGCCAATTTCCCCAAGTCAAGTCTGTTTTGCCTGTGTTGGTAACTGGTTATCTCTCCCTGGCCTTATCTTGGCCTATGAGCTTTTCATTATATTTTCTCTCCCCTGGCCAGCTGAGGAGGGGAGGGACAGAGTGGCTTTAGGGGGCACCTGGTGTCCAGCCACAGCTAACCCACCCTACTGCCTGTATTTTTAAAACACTTCTGCTCTGCAGCAGTGCCTGATCCCACTCTGAGAAAGGCTGAGCACTGCTGTGGACAGGTGATAGCCACAGCACTGCTTCAAAGTGTGGCACAAATGGGCCAGGGTGTGCTGCCTCCCCTCCACGTGCCCAGATGCAGGGTACAGCACGCTGCCTTGAAGCCCAGGCATGCTGGAAGGTGCTATCAGGCGAACCAGTGCCAGCCCAGCCCACAGGAGAGCTAACAGGGGCAAGCTGTGACCCGTCCTGGGTGGGAGGAAATGCCTGGATGCTGCCCCAGGGGGCTTGGCTTAAAATTGGCAGCAATTTTTTGTTTGAAGCTTTGTAGCTGCTTCGCATCTCTTTGCACGACAGGTCTGGCGCGTACCCTGGAACCCTTCCCCGGATCTTCCCATGAAAACTCCTACAAAAAAAGCTTCTGCTTCATTTTAACCAAACCCAGAGCCCATCAGACAATCCAGATGGTCTCTCTCTCTATCAAGCAGTTTGGCCCAAATCCCGGTGGCAGACGGCAGGACCAGGCCTCCCCTGATAAAGAAGTTTGGGGTTTATTTTTCTCCCTGCTCCTCATCCATATTCAGAGGAACCCTGGGCTTTTCCCAGGCAGCTGTTGTTCTCTGAGGCCCACCCCATCAGGGTGCCTGGGTGACTTGGGATCACCCAAATGCACCAGGGGCTGAGGTGTTGGAGGAGGGTCTTGGTACACAGCCTGCCCCCCCACCCCCCACCCCGCTGTCCTGGCTCACCCAGCCCTTGTTGTGTTGGCAGCCCTGGAAGGGTGTTGCTTTTGCAACTGGAGCAGATGCTGAGTGGTCGGCCAGGGCTGGCAGCCAGGCTCAGTGGGATGCCCCGTGGTGCTGGGGCATGGGGCACTGGCTGCATGGCAGGCGGAGGCAGAAAGCTCAGAGAGAACAGCAGGAGCTGAAGTACCTACAGGAGAAAATGTGGATGTCGGCCTGAAACGGGGTTTTCGGCTTCCCAGTCCTGCACTCCCACTGGAACCAGGATGAGTGATGGTGGGCTCCAGGCAAGCCCTGCTGGCTACTCCCTTTTCCAAGACCACAGCCCCGTGTAAGTGACTGGGTGTTGCTGCAGCTGGACGCAGAGATGGAGGCAGCTTGCTTTTTCTGCAGATCACAAGGGTTTGCCTGAGGCAAGTGCCTGCAAAACGGAGGAAACAAGATCCCTCACTCCCTCTTGCCTTCCTGCCAGCACCAGAGGTAAAGGGCAGGTTAGGAAGACCCGGTTCTGCTCTGCCAGCCAAGGGGTGAAAGGGGAGTTTGTGAGGGAGGGTGATCACAAGCATCACACTGATAGCAGGCTTTTGGGGACACCAAGCCATTCTGAAACACCCTTCACTCCCCACAATTCAGCCGAGGTCTACAGTTCAGACCCCTTCAGGTGCCATTGCCACCGGGGTCTCCCTGGGAACCCCAGAAGAGGCTGCAGGGCCACCTCTTCCGAAGCTGTGCCAGCGAGGGGTCGGCTCCCAGAGTCCTGGGAAGCAGCTCATCTTCCTTGCTGTCAGGGCTGCTGGGTAGCAACGAGGAACAAACCTCTTTCATCCATCTCAGGCACAGCTTCCTCCTGGGATTGGGGCCAGAGGAAGGAGATGTCACGAAAATGCAGACAGATGATGGGAGCCAGCATTTGGGACGGAAAAGGGCTGCTGATCTGGGCCAAGCTGGTGCAACCCTGTGTGTGTGTGAGGTGGCCCTTACTGGAGCAGGACTCCATGCAGACACCTCCCTCTCGCTCCGATTAAGGAACTTGTGGAGCTCCATGAGCAGAGGGCATTGATTTAAGAGGCACTCTAGCCCCTGGGACCTGCCACCATCCCTGCAAATATCCACCATGCCCTGTTGGATGGGGAAATGAGTGTGCACTGGGGTGTCCATCCTCACACACCACCCGTCCTACTGTGGTACAGTGCAACAGGCTCCCATCTCCCTTCCTTCCATGGGTTTCCTCTCTGAGGAAGACATTTGTGGCAGTTGCTGCCAGAAGCCAGGGCTGTGTTGGGCGCATCAAAATGCCTGTTGGTTTTTTTAAGGGCTCAGCTCTTGGAACCATGCGATTACAAGTGTTTCAGGTGACATTAATAAAACAGGTGACCAGCCCTCCTGGATACACCTCCTGCCTTGCATTTGCAGACCTCAGGGAAGAAAATGGAAGGCAATAAAACGAATGCAATGTTTGCATTTCTGAGATGGCAACTGTTTAGGGCCAAGTGTACAAGATTCCTTGGCTTCACTTCCTTTTGCATTGAAATTGGTGTATTTTGCCTTGTTCTTCCCTGTAGGTTAGCCAAAAAGACATTTTGGTTACTTTATTGTTAAAGATGTTCCTCTGGAATGGAAAAGAACATAGCTAATGCCACAGCCAGGACTTCAAGATTTGCTGTTTGTGTGTTGGGCAAAGCACAAAGCAGAGCTGCCACCCAAGTCCCCTCCACACGCTGGGGTGCTGAGCCGCGGGATTCCCACTCACGGACCAGGCACCATCCCGGCTGACAAGCGCCAGCCTGTCCTGCGGTCCCCGTGGGCTGCCAGGTCCCCGTGCCTCACCTGGACTCTGTGGATGATGAGACGGGGCTTCGGGCTGCCGGGTGGGAGACAGGCCAAGGCTGCCTTAAGTACACCGGGGGATGCGAAAGCTTTTGGCACCCCCGAGGAGAGGTGGGAATGCTCTGCCTGCGGCCGCCCGGCTCGCAGGCTGTTTCTCCCCGGGGTGCCGCTGCCCGCCACCCGGCAACCCGCAGCCTCTCCGGGGGAAGTCGGGTGCTCCGCGAACCAACCCCGCTGTCCCGGGTGGGGGGACCGAGCCGAAGCCCACCTTCCTGCACTGTCGGGGCGGTGCAGAGCCCCGACGGCTCCGGCGACAGGGGTGCCGGTGCCCTGCCCTGCCAGGACCGCTGCTACCTCCGCTGCCGCGGGTACAGGGG